>MDKI01075150.1:0-95323 GCA_005239505.1 Nicotiana paniculata
GGGGGGAGAAGGTAATAAGGTGGGTGGTAACGGAAAAACTGAAATTTGAAAAAAAAAGTCTTTCTGAAGAGAGGGGGTGGGGTGGGTTGGTGAGGGTGGGGTGGTTGAGAAGGAGTTTTCCAAAATGTTTTCGCTTTTCTTAATAAGGAAAATATTTTCTTCCAATTGGAGAAAAAATGAGTTCATAAAGAAAATATTTTCCAAAAGATTTAAACCAATCAAACATGAAAAAATTGGAAAATATTTTTCGAAAAATATTTTCATTCTTACCAAACACACCCTTAGTCACCAATAAAATCAACTTGACAAAAAATTGATTATATACACATGAAAAATGACAAGCAAAATAATAAACTCTTAACTTTGAATCTGTACATGAAAATTGCACCAGAATTCCAAAATGAAGAATTTTATCATATTAAGTTCAACATTTGAAAATTCTATAGTCAGAATGTTGACATGAATTTATCACCTCATATGATCCAAGCAATAAAAGAAATTTTATTTCAGCCAACCTCTCTGAACGGGCATGACTTTATTAAATTTTCTTCGTTTTTGAACTTTGGACGGGAGGGAAATATTGGACTATTTTAAAAAAAAATTCATCCGGTGTACGATATTCGTTTTGGTGTCCTGACTCATTCGAATTCGCGTCACTTAAGACCCATTAAAAGGAGAAGCGCTTCCTATTGGGCCTTTCTTCATTCAAAGGGCTCGAAAGCGGTGGGGAATTCAAATAAGGATCTTTACATAAATAGCCATTCATTGTATTCTTTTTTCTAGTTTGTATACATAGATTATATTTATTATTTTCTTTTTCTACTCGGTATACATAGATTATACATCAAGTTATATACGCTTATACATATATTGTATATTGATTATACATATATTATACATCTGCCGGTTATTTTAAGTTTAAGTGGTTGAGTGTGCTGCTATTTGGATTAATTATTCATTCAAATACATCCCACCATAACCTTTGGTGCTCATTGGGCACTTTTTTTTTTTTTTTTTCCTCCTATTTATTAAGAGTTTTAACCTTAACTTTTACTATTTATAATAATTTACCACTATCATGTAACTTAAAAGGAAATTAAATGATATTTTTAACTTGAAAAATAAAGCAAGTAAACTGAAATGCCAGTGACAGGTAAAATTACACTGATAATGTAAAGTAATTTTTTCCATTATAATTAAGTGAATATAAGCTAAATTCACTTTTCTAACTTTTTGGTTTGGTTTAGGTTAATGACTTGGCTATATATCTAAAAAAGCCTTGTAACTTTATTCTGTTGATTTCCCACACACTGAGAAAGACAGTCCATCAACTTTGTTTCTAGGGTTTTGAAATGAGCAATCTGCATTTGCAATTCTAGCCTTTTTTTCCTTAAGTTGTGATTCTCCTCCATAAGTAGCTGCAAAGTAATATTATTCTCTTCTTTTGCAGCCATTATTTTGTCACTTTGATTATAAGGCTTTAAGTATGCAGGAAAAGCACTTGAGTCACTTTTCTTTCTTGTGATTTTGCCAAGTAAATGCTTACTTCCTCTCTTGAACTTCTCATGTGAGAATTCCCACCTTTTGGATGCTACTTTCTTGAATCCCTACAACAATAATAAACACAATGAAATCTTATAAGTGGAGTTGAGGGAGGGTAGTGTGTATGCAAACTTTACCACTATCCTTGGAAGATAGAGAGACTGTTTCTGATAGATCTTCGCGATTCAAGAAAAGATGAAAGCGGTGGCTATTTTATTAAAAAATTTGATGATTAATAACAAGGTGAAACTATGGAGTAGTATTTAGTAGATCTGAAAGCAGCTGCGAATTTAGGACGGATTATGTGTGTTTAACGGAATCAACAGCTTTTGGCAAATACACATGCGAAAGAATTTAAAATGTATACATATAATGAGATTGAAGGGGAAATCCTGGAGCAACAGTAAAGTTGTCTTCATGTGACCTATAGACTACGAGTTCGATCCATGAAAGCAGCCATTAATGCTGCCCACATCCGGTGGCGGAGGCAGGATTACATATGCGAAAGAATTTAAAATGTATACATATAATAAGATTGAAAGGGAATCCTGGAGCAACAGTAAAATTGTCTTCCTATGACCTATAGGCTACGAGTTTTATCCATGAAATCAGCCATTAATGCTTGCATTAGACTAGATTGCCCACATCCAGTGGCGGAGGTAGGATTACATATGTGAAAGAATTTAAAATGTGTAGATATAATAAGATAAAAAGGGAATCCCGGAGCAACAGTAAAGTTGTCTCCTTGTGACCTCTAGGCTACGAGTTCGATCCATGAAAAAACTCATTAATGCTTTTATTAGGGTAAGCTGCTCACATCCAGTGGCGGAGGCAGGACTACATATGCGAAAGAATTTAAAATGTATACATATAATAAGATTGAAAGGGAATCCTGGAGCAACAATAAAGTTGTCTCCGTATACCTATAGGCTACGAGTTCGATCCGGGTAAGCTGCCCACATGACATCACACCCTTTAGAGTGCAGCCTATATGAACATGTGATGCCCCGTGCACATACCTTTTATAATTACAATATTTCTGAATTCAATGACTCTAAACCTTGGGTTCGATTTTGTTTGAAGGAATGTTGTATAGAGTGGAAGGCTAGCAAGCCTAGAGAAGAAGAAAAACTGCAAGTAAAGTTAAAATCTTGTTCAACATTCATATGCTTGTCTATATATTATAGATTTCCTATAAATTAATTAAATGCATATTCCACATTCTAAAAAGATGTCTCGCTTAAGTCAGAATAAAACACGATTTTCCAGAAATTTTATGGCAGCAAGTGTGATCAAATTGACTTTTGGAATAGGATGGTTTTAAATTTGGCTTCGAGCAATTTTTTAGAATTAGAAGTTAAGTGTTTGGATAAAGACGCTAAAATAAATAGTTGATGTATTTAATTAAAAAAAGCTAATTACTAAGCAGTCTTTGCGTAAAATGGTTAAACTATCCTTAACTTTTTTTTTCTCCAAAAAGTAAATATTTAGAAGTATTTTTGTAAGGAAAAGGAGGAATGACAGATGAAATGAAATAGAAGTTAGAGGTTATAATATTGTGGGAAAAGATACTTTTAAAATTATACTTATAAAATATTAAGGATAAAATAGATAAAATCTTGATCAAACTAAAAATATTTATGAGCTGAAAACTCTTAATTAGGTTCGGGGTAATTAACTTATAACTTTTGGCTTATTTTCATTTATAATTAAGTACTTATAAGTATTTTTGGCGCTTATCAAACGTATAGATAAAATAAACTAGTACTATTACCATAGCACTCAGACAAATTTGAGGATGAAAGACGATCGATACTTAGATTAATCCAAAATCTTATCAGAGAAAAGGATGCAACTTAAATAATAAAGAAATTAATACATGCCTACGTCCAATATATTTTTATTCCTTAACGTTATTTACAGAAGCTAATCATATTTCACGAGTAAGATTATAGATATGTATACATTAAACCTACATATACATACAATGCCGCCGGTGATAAGAATTTCACCAAGAGTGTTCAATATTTAGCGTATATATAAAAAATAATTTTTGAACTATATACTTAGTATAATTTCGTATGTGAACAGAGAATTTTTCGATAAAGGGTGTTCAACTAACTATCCTTCACTTTATTTGACAAGATTATGCACTTCTCCTTCTCTTTTTTTGGAAGAAAGGTGGGATACGAACAAAATCGATGAAACGAAAGAAATCCGAGTGAATGGAAAGGACATTTTTTGAAAGGCAAATAACAATGCGATATTCCATAGATAAGCAAGAAATTGTTTCTTGAGTGAGAAACAGATACAGCTATAAACATTGGTCTAATTCAATTTCAGAAGCTAGTTTCGTGCAGCTATAAGGAGACTAGTAGCGAAGTCAGGAAGTTTAATAAGGGTGTTTAAATTGCTAAGTGGACTATGTAAGGATATTTAGAATTTAAATATTTATCAATAACAAGTAATATTTTACCTTTACCTTACCCTATATACAATATAATTTTTCGGCGAAAGCAATTTATTCTTTCAACCAAACATGGGACATATTATAGCAAATACACACATATACAAAATAGAGAGAGAGAGACTTACATAGGTATTAAGTTGTCGGATAAAACTCGAAAAATTGTTGTGCTTGAAATATTTAGGCAACATGAGCTCAGAAAACTCAGCTGGAGACCAAACAACAAAACCAGTGGCCTCTTCATTCCATGAAACAACCTTATTTTTTCCACTATAATTCTCTCCTTCTTCCTCCACAAGCTCCAAAAGTTCATAAGTTTTAAGCAGAAACGGCGCCGGACATTTCGTTCTCGTCGGCGGCCGGCCAATTTTCCGGCTAATCGTCCGGTCTTCTGCTGTTCCAACGGCTGCTGTTGCCATGGCTATACGTAGGATCTTGATTTTTCTAATTGATAGATAAAGTATTTAAAGATCACTTTTTGGTCCAAATTTTTCTACTATTTATAGTTGTATAATATTAATACTTCCGTCCCATTTTATGTGACGCTATTTGGTTGAGTACAATGTAATTTAGGAGAAAAAGAAGAGACCATTATTTATAGTCGGTTAAATTTACTGTTTATTTTTTCTAATCATTATATTAATGATACACTATTATACAAATATTATACACACCCACATATATAAGCGGTTGAGTGAATAACTATTTATGTTAATTATTCAAAAAAAGAAAGACTATTAAAAATTTATTTTAAATAAATCATAAATATTTGTGTGTCTATAAATTATGTCATTAAAAATAAAATGAGAAATTTAAAATATATAAAATGAGACTATTAAAAAAATTTCTTTCGTATCGATTTTCTTATTACCTTGTTGTTTTTTTTCACTTAAGTTTTTTTGCTATCTTGTTGGTATTGTTTCATGCTGCTATTACTTCCTTTTCATTTTTCCTTGAGTCGATAGTGTATCAAAAATAGTCTCTCTATATTTGCAAGGTATAGATAAAATTGAGTACATATTATCCTTTACATACTCGTGAGATTACATTAAATTTATTGTTGTTATTACTATTATTTAACATTAAACTACTTCTATCTAAATATAGATACATGCATATGCCTATTTTTAATTATGTATCTTCTTAGAAAGTGCTAGTGTTTTGGAAGGTGGCACGTTTCTTTCTATTTTTTCGGTTTTTGTGACACTTTTGACTGTGGATATTTTTTAAATTGATTTTTCATATGGAAGTGATGGAGAAATGATTTGTCTTTACTAAATTAGAGATATAGAAGCTTCATGAGTACACTTAAATAAGTCAAAATTATATGGCATTTGGACATATTTGCCCCTCAATAATGTCTTTTTTATTTGTAAGTTTACAAAATATTTTACTTATATACATTGATAGCATTAAGGATTTATATAATCAAATGTAAATAACTAAGAAATCTTTACACAAATAGCCATGAATTTAGTGTTACTTTTTTCTAATCAGTATACATAGATTATATACTGATTATACATAATTATATATATGATTAATAATATTATACAGGCGCCACTATTTTTTTGTTTAAGTGGTTGGGTAGGCATCTATTTAGATTAATTCTGTTTAATTCCTAACACTTAATATAACAAGTAACATGTTTCTAATTATTAAAAAAAAAAAAACAATCAACATGTCTAACTTTTAGATTATTAATCCCACTTATTATGAATAATTATTTGTATTTATCTTTCGGGCCAATTAACAATATGAGAAATATAAAAATCAAACTCTTTAACAAAATGTCAAAAATCTTTCCATGAACATGCCAAAAAAAATAATCAAATTGTTATTTATGATAGAATGAATATGATCTTTTTTCTCTTAATTAAATATCTTGAGTTGGAGTTTTAAATAGAATTTTTTTTTAATATGGAACAAATTTTTCTTAAATGAACTTTATTTAATGTTAATTTTTGATTTACTTGGTCCATAATGCTTTGAAAAAATTATAGAGAAATATGGAAAAATAAGGGCGGGCCGCGAATGCTGACTCACTTCAGAAGAGTCCGGTAAAAGTTATTTCACTTTTTGTTTGTCTTTATAAAAGAAATTCATCAGCTTCTGAAATTAATTAATTAATATTCAAACTATAGCTCAAACTCATACCCACCACTATATATTGCATATACGTTAAAGCACCATAATTCATGTTAATTAACAAATATAACTTCTATATTTTCTTTTCCTTATCTTTCTCTTTTGTTTGTCGAAGATCAATTATTCATCTGCTATATAAGTTATTTGAGTAAGTGGTGTTTGTACCGGACACACATCTCGACTATTCTATTAGATACTCTATTTATTATCGTAAATTTTGTCAACTAAGATTTAGGCAGAAAGAAAAATAATTTGTAATTGTTATAAATAATATTAAGAGTGAATGTCCATGTATTATGAAATTACTTGGGACCAAGTTAGCTAGTCATAAATAGGGGTGGTAATATGGTTAAAAGAAAACAGTTAACCACCCATATTATCCACTAAAAAATAGGTTGGATAATGAAGTTTTTAAAAACGGGTCAAATATGGATAAGAACCATATTATCCATTTAGAAAATGGATAGCCAATGAGTAACCAATGGATAATCAATATGTCTAACTTTTACATTTGTAAAGCCTCAAATTGGAGGTTTCTCAAGTTAGGGAGACTAAGGATTCTCCCAAAAGTGATCATATGCAAGAAGTCATGGATAATATGTTTACCCATATTATCCTCCGGTTAACCTATTTTTATCCGTATTAAATATAGATCGAGTCGGATAATTTATCCATATTTTCATTACCCATTTTCGACCGAACCATCCGACCCGATCTACCCGTTTGCCACTCCTAGTCATAAACTAGTTTAGTTACTTGGTCACTAAGATTAGTTACTTGCTCACCAAGATTTGTTACTTGGCCAATATGAAGCTTCTCTACTCATTTGGAGAACACCATAAAAAAAATCTAGTATTATCTCTCTATAAATTTCTCTTGTGTTGCTTTATTTCATATTATTCAATAACACGTTATCAGCACGAGATTCTACCGCCTCAAGAAGTCTTTTTTAGAAGACTAAGGTATAATTTTTCTCCTCCCTTAATTATGATTGATATTATGAAAAGAAAGTTCATTGCCTTTGAAAGGCAAGAACTATATTTCATGCATGTTGGATGCTGAAATTCATTTAGATGCAACGGGTATTAGAGAAGCCATTAAAGATAAAAATAACGCATCTAAAGAAGACTGTGCCAAGGCCATTGATTTTCTTGCGACGTCACCTTGATGAAGGGTTGAAAATAGAATATCTCACAGTCAAAAATCCACTTGTTTTGTTGATGGCTTAAAGTAAAGATATGACAACTTAAAGTTGGTCATATTTCCACAAGCACGATATGATTGGGCTCATCTAAGGCTCCAAGACTTTAAGCCTGTTTCTGAATACAATATGGTGATGTTCAGAATTACTTCTAAATTGAAACTCTGTGGAGATAGTATCACTGACTATGATATGTTTGAAAAAGTGTTCACAACGTTTCATGCCTCCAATATGGTCCTGTAACAGCAGTACATAGAGAAAGTTTTCTGGGCCTTTATATGTGCCTATAGCACAATCATATCGCACCAAGATAGGTCCCTAAAGAAGGTTAGGAATATATGCTGGGTTTGAATCGCCCTCCACTATTCGCTACCTCGAAATATTAACGGGAGATTTGTTCACTGCTCAATTTGCAGAGACTCGATTCGATGAGACATTTTCCCCAAAATTAGGGGGAGAAAATGGTGAAACCAAACGAGAAATTTTGTGAAAAAATCCTTCATTGTATCATCTTGATCCATGTGCCTCTATTTGTGAAAAAAAGTGCAAAAGATTACCTATTTGTAGAAAATAGCAAATCAAATGCAAATGCATTTAAGGATCTGAAAAGGATAACGAAATCACATATCCCTGCAAAGAATGTTCCAATCTGTATTGATGTCCCTATTGGACAATCTTCTGGCGTCATAGCTAATGAGTCAAAAGCAAGCCTAAAGCGCGTCAAACCATTGGCTTCTAAGGATTGAAATTCTAGAAAAAGGAAAGTAAATAATCAAGTTGACTTTACGAATGAGTCTCATAAAGAACACATGACTTAACCAATCTTGAGATTCATGAGGAAATCAATGAGCCTGAGACTCAAGAAAATAAGGAACTACTAATAAATCCAATCGATATTGAGACTGATTTGAATCGATTTAATATACTGGTGGATTATGTCTTTGCATATAATGTTGCATCCAAAAGTATGCAATATAATGAGGATCTTGAACCTCAATCTGTTGGATAATGTAGAAAAAGACGTGATTGACCAAAATGGCAAGAAACAATCCAATATGAGCTAGATTTACTTGCGAAACGTGATGTTTTTGAGACTGTAGTCCAAATACCAAATGGTGGTAAGCATGTTGGCTATAAATGGGTCTTTGTACGTAAGAGAAATAAGAAAAATGAGGTACAAAGATATAAGGCACGCCTTATTGCACAAGTATTTTCACAAAGGCCTTGTGTCGATTATGAAGAAACATATTCACCTGTCATTGATGCAATAACATTTCTTTATCTCTTTAGTTTTGCTGTCCATGAAAAACTTGGCATGCATTTAATAAATGTGGTTACAACCTACCTTTATGGCTCACTTGATAACGAAATATACATGAAAAATCTTGATGAATTTAAAATGCCTGACACACATAATTCAAAGTCCCGGGGAATATTTTTAATCAAATTGCAAAGATCTTTGTATGGTCTAAAGTAATCCGGAAGAATGTGGTATAGCCGCATTAGTGAGTATTTATTAAAGGAAGGTTAAGTAAATAATGTCATTTGTCCATGTGTTTTTATAAAAAAAACAACATCAGAGTTTGTTGTACTTGCCGTATATGTTGTTGACATAAACCTTATTGGAACTCCGACAAAACTCCAAACGTGCAATTGATTATTTAAAGAAGGAATTCGAGATGAAAGATTCCAGAAAGACAAAATTATGTCTCAGTTTGCAAATTGAACATTTGGCAAACGGGATTTTTGTTCATCAATTTGCCTACATAGAAAATATATTGAAACGGTTTTACACGGATGGAGCACATCCATCACTCGGTTGTTCGATACTTGATGTGAATAAGGACCCGTTCCGACCTCAAGGAAAGAATGAAGAGCTTCTTGGTCCTGAAGTACCATGTCTTAGTGCAATTTTTACACTAATGTATCTTGCTAACAGTACAAGGCTTGAAATAAATTTTTCAGTTAATGTCTTAGCAAGATTTAGCTCCGCTCCTACAAGGATACATTGGAATGAAATCAAATACATATTTTGGTATCTAAAAAGGACTACTGATATAGGCTTATTTATGGAGGCTATGCGTTTACATGTGGAGGCATTGCCATATATTGGCGATCGACTACGCAATCAATTGTGGCTACTTCATCTAATCATGCTGAGATAATTGCTATTGATGAAGCAAGTCGAGAATGCATATGGTTGAGGTCTATAATACATCTTATTTGAGACAAATGTGGTATGAAGTGTGACAAAATACCCATGATTTTGTATGAAGACAATGCAACATGCATAGCCCAATTGATGGAAGGATTCATAAAAGGAGATAGGACAAAGCGCATTTCACCAAAGTTATTTTTCACACATGATTTTAAAAAGAATGGTGATATCAATGTGAAACAAATTCGTTCAAGTGATAATATGGCTGATTTGTTCACCAAATCTCTACCGATTCAAGAAGCTAGCGTACAAGATTGGGATACGAAGACTCAAAGATGTGAATTGATGCTCTCATCAGGGAGAATTAATAAGCGTTGTACTCTTCTTCCCTTAAAAGGTTTTGTCCCATTTCCTTTCAAGGATTTTAACGAGACAACCAAAAAGCGTATTATTAAACATGTGTAATCTTTTTCCTCACTAGATTTTTTTTCAACTAAGTTTTTTTTTCCTAGTAATGTTTTAGCGAGTCACATTATCTACTAATTGACATTCATGTCACGACCCAATTTCGGAGTCGTGATGGCGCCTGTCGTGGAACCAGGCAAGCCGCCTTTTTTAACTAAGCTAAATTCAGTTTCTAGTAAAACAATTTTAAACGAATTTATTGATAATACTAAGAATCTGAAGTTTAAAAAAAATATTTGAAAAACTAAATTTAAACCTCCAACCGCGGACAATTTCCATATCCACAGAAGATCCATCTCCGGAATACAACACTCGGACAAGTTCCATATCCACGGAAGATCCATCCCTCAATATCACTTCGGACAAGATCCATGCCCAGGGAAGATCCATCCCTCAATATCACTTCGGGCCAGATCCATGCCCAAGGAAGATCCATCCCTCAATATCACTTCGGACAAGATCCATGCCCAGGGAAGATCCATCCCTCAATATCACTTCGGGCAAGATCCATGCCCAAGGAAGATCCATCCCTCAATATCACTTCGGACAAGATCCATGCGCAGGGAAGATTCATCCCTCATCACTTCGGACAAGATCCATGCCCAGGGAAGATCCATTCCTCATCACTGCGCTCACTGGGGGTGTAAAGATTTCGGAGGGGCCCTAGTGGCCCAAGCGCCATATCAAGCCAACGAAGGCATGATTTAAATATTACTGTAGTGTGCAGTCCATTCTCATAACTGTCTCAATAACAGGCTTTCGGCCTTACTCAGTCATTACTCTTCAGTCTCACTCACATGGATCACAATTGCTTCCATCAGCCCGAAACAATGATAAGTATGGATGTAATTAACAATACTGAGAGTGGGATATGAAATGATATGCTATAACAAGACTGAGTACATGAGATCAAATAATCACAACATGAGGCAGCAATATACGACCACTCGGGTCTCAGCATTTCTGGAGTGAAGCCTAGCATTTATACTTAACATGATTTCTAACATGTTCACAATTACCATATTAATAGATGCACATATATCATCATGGAATAATCATTAAGCGGTGCCATGGGATAAGCCAGGACACAAATACTCGGTGCACGCCCGCACGCCCATCACTTGACATGTGCGTCACCTCAACAATAGTCATAAATCATTTAGCTCGGGGTTTCGAACCCTCAGAACCAAGTTTGGAAGCGTTACTTACCTCAAAACCGGCTAAAATACTATTTCGCACTGCCTTTGCCTCTAAATACGGACTCTGAGTGCTCCAAATCTACCAAGTTCAGATTTTTATCATCAAATTATGCTTAAGGAATGAATTCCAATTGAAAAGTACCAATTTTAGCTCAAAATCCGAATTTGGTCAAACCCCGACCCCCAGGCCCGCGTCCCGAAACTCAGAAATTTTTATACCAAACTTTTCTTCATCATCTCACAAGTCCGTACATATAAAGAACACTAAAAACGGAGTTCCTTTGACCCCTCAAATAAATCCTTAAAGGTCTCAAAATCTCAAGCCCTAAACCCACCTTTTTCTACTGATTTTCCATGAATTTACACTGGTTTTATATTCTATAATCATCCATGATCGAGGTTTAATAATCAAAACACTTACCTCTATGAAGAGCAAGGATTTCCCTCTTCAAAATTCGTCCCCAAAGCTCTTTTCTGTACAACAATGGTGTAAAATAAGGTTTAAGTCGCGGAAGGGTTTATTTAAATATGCCTAGTGATTTCTTCACCGCGATCGTGGCAAAAGCCACGCAATCGCGATTCACAGCAACTCAAACCCACGCGATCGCAGCCCATCACACGCGATCGCGAAGCACACTTACCAGCCCCCACGCGCACCCCTCTATCCCTACGCGACCGCAACATGCCCCAGGCGATCGCACTGTTCAACCTGCTCAACCTCTGCGATCGCAAACACACCTATGTGATCACAGAGAGTAAAATTCTGCCTCTCAAAAATTGCACTACGCGATCACGACCCTCCCTACGCAATCGCAGTGAAGGAAAACCTGCTGCACAAAAACCAGAAAACCAGCAATTTACCTAACTCCAAACATGCCCGTTAACCAACCGAACTCAATCCCGAGCCCCTCGGTACCCCAACCAAAGTTATCACACATCTCATAAAATCATTCAAACTTAGTTTTCCTCTCAAAACACCAAAACTAACATCAAAACACCAAATTTACATCGGATTCAAGCCTAAGAACTTTGGAATTTCTAAAATCCTCAAACGATGCCGAAACTATCCAAAACAACTCCGATTGACCTGAAATTTTGCAGACACATCCAAAATGATATTACGAACCTGTTCCAACTGTCAAAATTACATTCCGACCCTAATAGCCTATTTTTCACTGCCGACCGGAAATCACCAAAAACTAACTTTCGCCAGTTCAAGCCTAATTCTACACCGGACATCACAAAAATATTTTGAACACACTCCTAAGTCCCAAATCACCTAATGAAGCTATCCGAGCCATAACATCCGCATTCCGAGGTCGTTTACCAATAAGTCAACTCTTAGTTGACTTTTCGCATTTTAAGGCTATTTTTTTTAAAGACTAAGTTATTGAATTCTCATTTAACCATTCCGATTTCAAGCAAACCAACTCTAACACATCAATAACAGTATAACCAACCTATGAAAAGTTAAGAATAGCAATAAAAATGCAGGTTCTACCTTACGACAGATCGGGTCGTTACACCAAGCAACTCTCTTACAAATAGGAGACTTCTCTACTCATTTGGAGAACACCATCAATAAAAGATCTAGTATTATCTCTCTCTAAATTTCTCTTGTATTACTTTATTTCATATTATTCCATAACAATAACTTATGCTCCCTCCGTTTCAATTTATGTGAACTCATTTGACTTGGCACGAAGTTTAAGAAAAGAGAGAAGACTTTTGAACTTGTGGTGTAAAATAAAGCACATATTGTTTAATCAAAAAGTAATATTTTTACACAAAGCCTATTTTTAGAAGAACTCGGGTTACTGATAACCAAGGAGTTCCTTACTTCCTCAATAAATTGCTTGAAAGGAAATAAAATTGATAAAAAGATATTGAAATGATTGATAAGCAAAATAAAATAGTTGTATTCTCATATCAACCAGAACGTGTCTTTACAAGTGAAATTCTCTTCCCTTATATAGGATTTTTACAAATATAATGTTTCTTTCCCTTTATGGCTGAATCATTATGAGCTTTCATGGCATTAATAAACTGTTATATTACTAATCGTAATTGTTCATGAAGATTCTGTAATGATTCTGATTTCCCTTCCTCATCAATTAGAGGTTCGTGAATCTTTATTTTTTCCTGTCTTGATACATTCCGCTCGTGTCTCTTCATTGAGTATTTTAGGCTCGAGCATCGGCGTCCTTTCATCTCGTGAGTGATTCGCTCCTACCTATTGTAACTTGTAAATCTTTTGATTGTAATATTCCAATTTTCATCTTCTTATTGTTCCACGTATCATGCCCTGTCAGCCAAATGCAATTCCACGTGTATTATTTATTTTCCACCAGTACAGATAGTCCCTTCACTTGCTGAATATTATGCAATTGAATATTTGGGAAGTGGTATGTATTTATGGCGGGAATCTTTTGCCGCCATTTGCCAAGCATCATTGCGTTTTCTTCATAACCAACATGTCGTATTTCACTTTTATTTAATGCATGTGCCACGTGGCCGTCGATGATTGGATCTGTGACTCCTCAGCGCTTTTTAGGGCTTTCCTGCGGCTACATCTATCACAAAGTGACTGTTTAATTATGACGTTTCATCATGACTTACTTTATATGACAGTTTCTTCTTCTTATAAATACCTCTTGTGCCTTCAGTTTGATGAAACCTTCATCCTACTATGTTCTTCTTCTTCACTCATTCTTATTCTTCAGTAGGTATTGCTTTACTAGTTCTTTATATAACCATGTCTTCATCAAATCCCGATCCTCGCAAAGTAGTAATCGTTGATGAACTTCCCCATTCATTTGCTCCTGTTAGGAGTAGAAGAGGTGGTAGACTGCGTAGTTTAGGATCTTTGTCCATCTGTGGTTCTACTTCTCAAACCAATATTGTTACTCCTTCATCTTCTAGGTTTAGGGATTCTTCAACCCATAGATCTTCTGCCAGAAATAGAGAATCAAGTGAATCCATCCGTGAACCAACGGTTGATGAAATCGTTCCTCAAGAATTTTCTTTCTTATCTGATCGTGAATCAATTAAGAACCAAGTTAGTTCTTTGGCTTCTCATGATCGTGCTGATGTTTATCCTTCCCAAATTACTAATGGTTTGATTTCTCTTATTCGAAGAGAATGCTACTGGAAGTCTGATATTTCATTTTTAGTTCCTAGTTCAAACGAAAGGATTACTTCATACCAGGATGGTTATTCCTTTGTCTACACATGTCCTTTTACTTTAGGTTTCAGACCACCTATTTACCCAGTGATTATAGAATTTTGCCGTTTCTTTAATATTTTCTTAGGACTGATTGGTCGTATTGTCTGGAGGGTTGTTGCATGTCTTCGATATCTATCCAATTTGGCTTCCTTAACTTTCACCTTTCAACACTTCCTTCATCTTTATTCCCTTAAGTTATTTCATTCATGGGTTTTTACTCTCGTGGATAGAAGCAAAAGGGTTTTGGTTAGCCCTGAAGATAACAGAGATGGTGGCTGGTATGCCCGGTTCGTTGTTGCTCCCACAAGTGCTTTGGTGGGTGAGGGATATATGCCCTTTCCAGAAAAGTGGAATTTTGCACGTAACTTTTTCTTTTTATCTCTCTCTTCTTCTTTTATGAAGGAAGAAAAACTTACAATCTCATGGATGTTTTTTCCTTTTTAGCAATCATGGAAGTTTTTGAGAAGACACCTAACTTCCGTGATTGGGTAGAGAAATTATTGTCGGTTGCTCCCATGGAGGGGAGATCTTGGAAATATCTTTCTCATAGGTTTGGATGGAAAGTCAAAACACATGGTATCCTTTTTTAACTTTTCTCATTTCCTTTGTATTGATTTAGGAGTTACTAACTTTTCTCCCCTGCTAGGGTTTCCCATCTGAGGTGTTAGTCCCGCATCTATTACTTCTTCAAGACTCTCTATGTCCTTTGCTCAAGAAATGATTTTGAGTTCTTCATCAAAGAGAAAACCAGACGAAGCCCGTGGCTCTGAAGGTGAAGAGGAACAAGAAGAGGATTCCTTAGTGTGCAGGCCTCGGGCTAGGAGGCACGTTATTTCAGATGATGAAGTCACACATCCTCCAAGTTCAGTTCCTTTGATTGAGCCTGAAAGTGCTACTTTAGTAAGTTCTGATGAAGAGATGAATGCTCCCTCTCATGACTCTACTGATCAGATATTTACCCATGGTTTTGATAGTGAAGATTTTGGTCCTGTTTCTAAAGAATTACCCCTTTCTTTTCATCCAGTGTCAGTCCCCATTGGTTCTCAGACTACCGTTCTTGTTGTTGTTGCTACTGCTCCTCCCGTGGCTGATTTCACTTCTTCAACTGTCCTTATTGCTACTAATTATCATATTGAAGTTGTTACTTTTAGTAGCAATAGAGTGATGAAAAAGGTTACCATAGAAGTCCCTGAAGATGGTAGTCTTTTGAAAAAATCTGGTCAAGCCGACGTATGGTTGAAACCTTTACTTGGCCCAGCTGAGAAATCAAAGTTGGAAAGCCACAACTCTTTGACATGGATGAATGATATTGTTCATTCATCTTTGAAGGTTCACCTCTTAGATTTTTCCTTCTTTTTTTGTGTGGTTATTTACTTCTGTTGACAATCTCTTCTTTCTTTTCTTTTGTAGATCAACTTGATAGGCACGGAGCTAATGAAGAGAATTATTCATACCGAGCAGCTAGTCAATGACTATCGTACTGAGGCGGAAAACTGGAAGGAACAATACGAGGTTCTTCAATTTGAGAAAGAAGTTTTAGATGAAGAGAAGTGTGATTTGGAACAACAAGCAAGGATGGTGGCAGCAAAATTGGCAATTGTAAAAGACTCTTCCAATAAAGTTGGCAAAGACAAAGACATCCTTGAGTCTTCATTTGCTGAGCAACTTTCTAAAGCTACCGAATAGATAAGGGGTTTGAAAGAACGACTTAATTAGAAGGAGACTTATGCCGGGGAGCTTGTTCAAACACTCACTCAGGCTCAAGAAGACTTTCGTGCATCTTCTGATAAGGTCCAATTCTTGGAGAGATCCCTCGCCCCTTTGAAGGCTTCTTATGATGCTTCATTGATTGAGAAAGAAAAGTTGAAAGCTTAAATTGACCAGTGGGAGAGAGATTACGAAGCCCTTGAAGATAAATCGACATTTGATGTAAGTTTGGCCTTTTTGAATACCTGCCTTGAGACTTTGATGGAGGCTAGCCCGGAAGGCTTTGATTTGAATGCTGATATCGCCAAGACTAAGGAAACAATTGAAAAAACTCAGCAAAGTCAGAGCTTTTCCTCACCTGAGGTCGGCGTTCCAGAAGGTGATAAACTTACTCCTGGTGAAGTTGGTGTCATATTGGATCTGCCTCTCCCGCTGATGATAATGCCGCGTTGAATTCTGCCCCTTAGTGTTCTTTCAGAACTTAGTTTACTTTTGAACTTTTGATAGGATTTTTTTTTTTTTGAATGGTTGGTTAATTTTTACCCCTGGTTCATTTTGGGATTTGTTTATCAAACAAACATTTTGGTTTTGACTAAGTATATACTTAATTTTAACCAAGTTTAATATATGATCTTTCATTTAGTTTGAGTTTCTGTTTTACTCTTCAACTTGCATTTTAAAAATGCTTCAATATTTCGTGATTTTGGTATAGACACGAATTTTTATAAAAGAGGGCCCTTTTATAAATGAGACTAATGAAGAAGACGTCTCAACTTCATATTGGTGTAAGTATATGAGAGAAATAGGAAAATACATATTTTGAAGAAGTTTCATGAGTAATTTGAGGAAGTTCCATGTTTTGAACTTTCAAATTATATAACACTTTACAAGTATTCAAGTAACTTTTTGTAACTTTTTGTATGACATCTACAACTCTTTCATAATTGTTTTCTTATAACAGATTTCAAAAAAATCTAGGGTATATCTTGCAACCCATGACTAATCATTGCCCTTAACCTAAGTACTCATGGGATCTTGTAATTTGAGTCTGCGAGTTTACACTTTATCAAAGCTTATTATAAAGGTTTTTGAATCATGCTTGTTTTATGGTTCTTGATTGGCTCTTGACTTTTGATTTTTGGGTTGATCCAGGCTTGACTCGAATTCTAACTCTTTTAGTCTTCTTTGACTTTCAATCTTCTTTGCCTTCCATAGTCCCTCAAGTGTTAGAGCTTTGAAGTATGAAATCTCGAGCACTTGATTAATCCTTCCATGTGGTACATTTACTGAAAGTAAAATACATATGGGACTCGAAGGTATATTTTTAGATGATGACTGCTTAACCCTTTTTATTTCCATCAGAAAGGTTGTAACCGAGACCGGGAATAATTTAGTATTCTATGTGTCTTTCAGGTCTAATATCATCATTTGGTGTGGTCTAGATTTTTTCCTATCATCTAAAATTATTAGTATAATTTAAAAGAACAAAATAAAATCGTAATTAAGTGGTACCTGACCATGGGTATTTCCCTTGCTTAGAGATAATATTTCTTCAAATGAAAAGCATTCCAATTCGAAGGTAGAACCTTACCTTCCATGGGTTCTAACTCATAAGTACCTTTCCCAGTGATACCTCAAATTTTATAAGGACCTTCCCAATTTGGATTCAACTTTCTAGCTCCAGCTATTTTTGTTGATTGAAAAACCTTTTTAAGAACAAAGTCTCCAATATTGAAGTATCTGAGATAAGCCTTCCTGTTGTAGTATCGTTCAATAATTTGCTTCTGGGCTGCTATTCTTATTAGATCCACTTCTCTCCTTTGCTCGAGTAAATCTAAATTTGTTCTCATCTCTTCACCATTTGATTCTTCAGTTGCTTGTGTGAATCTCGTACTTGGCTCACCTATCTCGACTGGGATTAAGGCTTCTTTCCTTTAGCTTGCGGCAAAGGACCCACGATATCCATTCCCCACTTCATGAATGTCCACGGGGATATAACCGTATGTAATAATTCTGTTGGGCGGTGCATGTTATTGCCATATCGTTGGCATCTATCACACTTTGCTACAAAAGTTTCTGCATCTTCCTCCATTTTAGGCCAATAGTATCCTGCTCTTATTAGAGTTTTACCAAAGATCTTCCTCCTGCGTGATTTCCACAATGCCCCTCATTTACCTCTCTCATCACATATTCTATTTGAGTGGGTCCAAGGCATCTTGCTAAAGGCCCCCCGGACATTTTTTGATACAGATTTCCTCGAATTAAGCTGTAACAAGCAGCTTTTCGTCGAAGCAACTGAGACTCTTTTTTGTCTTCAGGTATGGTTCCATACTGCAAAAAATTAACAAGTTCATTTCTCCAATCCCAAGTTAGATTATTGAAACTTACCTCGTTTTTATCCTGGTCCAGTGCTGAATTAAATAAATGTATTACGATAGCATATTCTGTATTTGTTATTTC
This sequence comes from Nicotiana paniculata, assembly GCA_005239505.1. Lineage (NCBI taxonomy): Eukaryota > Viridiplantae > Streptophyta > Magnoliopsida > Solanales > Solanaceae > Nicotiana > Nicotiana paniculata. The sequence goes on from MDKI01075150.1 coordinate 18,574, forward strand.
CGTAACTGATGCGAGATTAGCTAGTGCATCTGCTTCCGCATTTTCTTCCCTGGGTATTTGCACAATTTTCCATGATTGGAATTGTCTTATCAATTCTCGTGCCTTTTCTAATAATTCTGCATTCGTACCTCTCTAGCTATGTAAGTCATATGCATCTGGTTGACTACCAGCTGAGAATCACTTTTAATTATGATTTTCTCTATAGAGAGTTCTCGTGCAAGTTCTAACCCTTTAATTACAACTTCGTACTCTGCTTCATTGTTAGTAATGGGGTAACATTTAATTGTCTGCCTTATACTTTCTCCCGAAGGTGGAATTAAAATAATACCTAAACCTGCTCCTTTAATATTTGAGGAGCCATCAGCAAATAGAGTCCATATACCCTGGATTAGATCCGGTGAATATTTGTAGTCCCTTTTCTACTTCTGGAACTATTTCTGTACTAAAATCCGCTATAAAATCTGCTAAAATTTGTGATTTTATTGCAGTTCTAAGTTGGTACATGACATCATGCTCACTGATTTCTATTGCCCACTTGGCTAATCCACCTGACAATTCTTGTTTATGTAAAATATTCCTTAGCGGATACGTAGTTATTACGAAAATAGGGTGACATTGAAAATAGAGTCCCAATTTTCTAGACGCCATAATTAATGCTAAAGCAAGTTTTTCTAAGTGAGGGTATCGAGTTTCAGCATCCAACAAAGATTCACTGACATAATAAATTGGAGATTATTTACCTTTGTCTTCTCGTACCAAAACTGCACTTACAGCCATTTCTGAAACTGCAAGATAAACAAACAGCCTCTCTCCATCTTTTGGTTTAGCCAGCAAGGGAGGATTTGACAAATACGCCTTTAAATTTTTGAGGGCTTGTTGGCATTCTTCAGTGCACTCGAACTGATTTTGCTTTTTTAGCACTGAAAAGAATTTGAAACTTTTCTCCGAAGACTTGGAAATAAATCTTCCAAAAGATGTTATCCTTCCTATCAATCTTTGTACCTCTTTTTTGCTCGTGAGTACTTCGGGAATTTCTTCAATGGCTTTGATCTGTGCAGGGTTCACTTAAATAACTCTGCTAGATACAAGAAAACCTAAAACTTACCTGAAGTTACGCCGGAGGCATATTTTTCTGGGTTTAATTTCTACTTATAGTTGCGGAGGATCTCGAAGGTACTTGAAAGATTTTGAAAATGATCTTTGCTCGTATAGATTTGACTAGCATATAATCAATATATACTTCCATAGTCTTCCCTAGGTGTTCTTGAAACATCTTGATCACCAACCTTTGATATGTGGCCCCAGCGTTTTTCAAGCCAAAAGACATGACTTTGTAACAATAAGTCCCCCTATCCGTAATAAACGAAGTTTTTTCTTCATCTAAAGGATCCATCTTTATTTGATTATAACCTGAATATGCATCTCATCCTGAATCACTTGACTTTTTAAAGAGCCTTGCTTCCTCTTCTTTTTCTTGACAGGTACGTATGATGGATCTTCATTCAACTTATGAGTCATCACCTCCGGGGGTATGCCTGTCATATCTGAATGTGAACAAGCAAAACAATATGCGTTAGCTTTTAAAAATTCAACTAACTTACCTCTCATTTCTGGGCTTCGCTTTGCTCCAACATAAACTTTTCGGTCTGGCCATTGTTCGAATAGAACAACAGCTTCGAGCTCTTCAACTGTTGTTTTGATGTTTTCATTCTCTTCTGGTTCTTGAATGACATCCGGTCTTGAATCCATATCTGTTTTCCTTGAGACATTTTCAGATGAGATTTGATTTACCACGTCTTCCACGAAATTCTCATTTGTATCAATGCTTTCTTTGTGTGACTACACCACTGAATTTATATTCTTAGAAACTTTTTGATCTCATCGAATTTGTTGAATTACACATTTTGAAGGGAATTTAATAACTTGATGTAATGTAGACGGCACAACATCCATGTCATAAATCCATGGCCTCCCCAGAATCACATTATAGTCCATATCCGTGTCTATTATTTGAAATTTTGTATCTTTTAAGACTCCTTCTGAAAATGTGGGTAGCACTATCTCCCCTTTTGTAATGACGGTAAAATTGTTGAATCTAGATAGTAAACGTGCTTTTAGTATCACTTATCGCCAATTTGCATTTCGTTCACCACTCGAAAAAGAATAATATTCACAGAGCTACCTAGGTCAATCAAAACTCGTTTTACATTAGTATCATGTATAAGTAAAGATATTACCATAGCATCATTGTGGGGAATCATCAAGCCATCAACATCTGTATCATCAAACGTTATACTATCTTCCTCCAAAACTTGACGAACTCGCTTCCCATGGGTATGTGAATTTGGACGTCTTTTTCGCAGTTGTGTACGTTACACCGTTGACTTCTTTGCCCCCTCTTATCATGTTTACTGTCCTCTTTGGAGATGGAGGTTTTGGAGGTTTTTATCTATTTTTCATGTAATACTGTTTACCTTTTTCGCTGAATAGGTCCGTTAAATATCCCTAGTTTAGCAAGTGCTCTACTTCACCTTGCAACAATCTACAATCGGTTGTTTTATGGCCATGGTCATTATGAAACTCGCACCAGAAATCTGGATTTCTTCTGTTTGGGTTTGATCTCATTTCCTTTGGCCACCGTACCTTGTCTCCCATGCTTCTTAGAACAACTACCAACTCGGATGTGCTAATATTGAAACTATAATCTCCAATCCTTGCATTCGCATTGGTATCTCTATCACATACATCTTGTTCTTTTCTAAACTTGGATAATGATGACCCTGTATCTCTGTTTCTTGATCTAGAGTCTGACCATACATTTTATGACTTAGACCGTGAGTCTCATCTCGTAGGTCACATCTAGGACTCGTATCTGTTTTTACCAAACCTCTTTTCAAACTCTGAACGCCTCGAATTTGCTCTTTCGTCAACCCTCGATTGTGCGACGATGTCTTCTTCAATCCGCAGCTTGGTGCTATACCTTTTATATACATCATTCCATGTTGTTGCAGGGAATTCTTGTAAGCTTTCCTTGAGTCTTCTCGTAGCTTCTGAACTTTTTTTGGTAGATTACTCGCGAACGCCATGGCTGCCCAATTATCAGTTACTCTCGGAAGCATCATTCTTTCACGTTGGAATCTATCCACAAATTCCCTGAGTAACTCTGTATCTCCTTGCTTCACTTTGAAGATATCTTCCATCCCTTTTTCAACTTTTTGAGCTCCCGAATGTGCTTTTATAAATAAATATGCAAGCTCAGCAAAAGAGTCAATAGAATTTTCAGGTGAAAGAGAATACCATGTTAACGCCCCTTTCGTGAGTGTTTCTCTAAATATTTTGACCAACACTGACTCAATTTCTTGCTTGGTCAAATCATTGCCTTCTACACATGTTGTGAATGCGGTCACATGGTCACGTGGATCGGTTGTTCCATCATATTTCGGGATGTCAGGCATTTTGAATTTCTTAGGAATGGGCAGTGGGGCCGCGCTTGACCAGGGTTGTTCCGAATATTTGTCGATATCCATTCCCTTAATCACAGGTGGTACACCACGTATTTTCTCGATACAGTCATTTTGCTCTTTCATATGCTTCTGCAAAGTTAGTACCAAATTTTGTAAATCAAAGTTATTTGGTATACATGACCTTCTGTCACGTAATTCATTGGGAGTTCCTCCACCTCCTGAATTGGCAAGCCCCGAGTGTCGATCTTCTATGGTAGTAGTATTATTTGGGGGAGGTGTTGGTGGTGCATTTGGTAGTCCCTTTACAAAAGCTTGGAGAGCATTATTCACATGCTCTGCGATCAAATACTTCAAGGTTTCTTGCTTAATTGTCTGCTCATCTCCATGTTGTTCGTTTGTGTGAGACGCGGATCTTTCAGGTGTTCCTTCTCGAGAATTGCGTGGAGATTCCTGGGGTGAAGGAGCTGGAGATCTTCCCACCTGTTGGTTGTTGTTGTTGGCAGTTGACATGGTTTGGCTATGAGAAAGAAGGATTTGGAAAGTAGAATGATTATCAGATTCCCGGTAATGGAACCAATTATTTAACCAAAAAGTAAGATTTTTAGTCAAAGCCTATTTTTAGAAGAACTCGGGTTACTGATAACCAAGGAGTTCCTTACTTTCTCAATAAATTGCTTGAAAGGAAATAAAATTGACAAAAAAGATATTGAAATGAGTGATTGAAAGCAAAAGAAAGTAATTGTATTCTCATATAAATCAGAATGTGTCTTTACAAGTGAAATTCTCTTCCCTTATATAGCGTTCTACAAATATAACATTTCTTTCCCTTTATAGCTGAATCATTATGAGCTTTAATGGCATTAATGAACCGTTATAATTAGTAATCACAACTGTTCATGAAGATTCTGCAACGATTTTGATTCTCCTTCCTTATTAATTGGAGGTTCGTGAATCTTCCCTTTTTTCTGTCTTGATACATTCGCTCGTGTCTCTTCATCGGCTATTTTAGGCTTGAGCATAGGCGTCCTTTCATCTCGTGAGTGATTTGCTTGTTCCTATTGTAACTTGTATTTCAGTTGTCATCTTCTCATTGTTCCACGTATCATGCCCTGTCAGCCAAATGCTATTCCACGTGTATTATTTATTTTCCACCAATACATATATATTTTGTGTGGTTATAAATCATTGAATAAAGATAAAATGCTTTCAAATAGGGAATGCGGTCATTCTTTTTGGCACAGACTAAAAAGGAAATAAGTTCACGTAAATTGAAAGAGTATATGATAACTTGTTCGGTATAAACTTCCAAATTTGAAGTCATAAATGTACACGAACTATTATCTAACACTTGGCATATGATATGTATTTCAGAATTTGCTCCTTTTTTAGATTTTAAAAATTCAAAGATATAACTGTATGTCAACAAAATCACACTCTATGTTCCATACTTCTACAAGTTTTTGTTGGAGTTGACAACAGAATTTGATTTCTGAATTTTAGTGTTAAACACATTAATATTTTCACTTACGGTCAAGCAGAATTAATTTGACGTATGAGTCCTTTTTCAAAAAAAAAAAAAAAACTATTCAAGATGATTTGATATCGATCCCCAATTTCGCAAAAAATTATATTTTAAGTGCACTCACTTATACTCTAATAGTGCAACGAACATTTATACTATGAATGTACTTCAATACTGCTTTAGTAGGCAATATGCTTTATTTTTCAAATTACTAATTTATTTATTATGAAGGATTAAATTATAATTAATTTTTAAGTGATATAATAATATAAAAATTCTTTTTTTGTCTGCAATTTGTAGAAATTTAGGGCTCCTTTGGCTATATCTTTTCTTTTTTTTATGGTTTTTGGAAAAAAAAATCTCTTTTTTTAATCAGTATTTGGCCATGAAAATTTCAAATCTAACTTGAAATTGTCTAAAAATTCCAAAAACTGTTTTTCACAATTTCACTCCAAATCAGTTACAAAAATTTATAAGCAACTCCAATTTGTATTTATATCCGAATATAATTCCAATTTTCAAATATTATTTTCAATTTATGTGAAGTAGTTGAATGTGAACTTGCATTATTATCTACCAAATCGATGACAATTGAAGCAAATCAATCTCCAAATTATATAACCAGACAAAAAACAAGTAAGACTGTGAAGTGCACTTTTTTTCTTTAGGAGATTTCATCCAAAAAGTTTGGTAGCAGACTTGATTTGACTAATATTACTAATTTGCATGTGCACTTTTGGAAGCTGATTTATCCTTTTTCTCAAGTTTCTTCCCTCAATTGCTGCTGTGTGACAGAAATTTGTTCTAAGTTGTGTCACCTAAAATATAAAGCAACTTTTTCTTTTTGACTTAGTACATGAATTTTCTTAATGTTGCTCTTTGTTGTTATTTGGTTTCTTCCTCATAAATCATATGGTCAAGGCCAACAACAATAACAATAACAAATTCAGTAAAATTTTATATGTGGAATCTGAAAAAGACAGTATGTATGCAGATCTAACCCTTACCTTAAGAAGATAGAGAGGCTACTTTCGATAGAATCTCGTCTCAAGAAAAGATGAAAAAGAGCAGTAGCAACAATCAGTAGTAACAACAAGATACTATGAAAATCGAAGCGAAAGATAATAAGAAGACGGTGGTGTTTACCCGTAAAACGGTACAATTAAATTTATACGTGGTTTCTAGATAAGTGAACTGATTTGATCCTGAAATAATGTGATATTGAAGAAATGTACAATACTTAGCCTTAAAATGTAGATGAAACAGCAGAGATGACAGTTCCGAGAACAAGATTTTCGGGTACAACAATGATGAGATCAATAAGCAAAAAAGAAAGATTCGGGTACAACAATGATGAGATGATAGTAAGATTGTTGTTGTCCCCGAGGAGGACGTCTTGGTTGATCCTGCTGATGCATTGAGGCTGCTTCAAGAGGCACTTACTCGAACAGGCATCTCCGGATCGGGCGCAAACACTTCTTTACGGAGTCCTCGGCCGGAGGATAAACAATCGAAGAGAAGGTGTTCCTCCGTGGCCGGGGAAAAGAATAAAAGGGCAAAGATTGATGCCCCCGAGTCATCTCCGGTGGCGATGGTGAATGGTCCTCCTTTCGGGCCGGTCATAGACACTGTGATGATTGATGATGATGAAGAACCTAGTGATGAGGGAGCTTCTCTACATAGAAGACAACGCTCCTTATCATCTCAACAAGATGATCGACCTGTTGAGAGAGTTACACCAACCGAGGATGATGCCTCGGCACTTTGGGGAAAGTTTGATCTGGTTAATAATGTCAACTCCTATTTTCGAGCTCCAATTGATATGCCGGTACTGCAGGGCTGAGTACCGGGTCCTTGATGTCTTTGGTTGGCGATCATCCAACTACCAACACTGCAATTGATGCAGCTGCTCTCACTCTTCAACTCCATCAGCTTCATCTCCATCTTCACCAATACCAACAACTGCTACATCACTTCCATCTTCATCCACTCTTCCACCAGCAGTTGCTACATCGCCTCCACCGGCTGTACCTGACCATGGAGAGGGTGTTCCTCTTCCACAGTCCCCAGTTCATGGGAATTTGGGGCAATATTATGTTTCCCCTTCTGAAGATCCACAAAGGAGGAGGAACATTACTCTTTCGGTCGCTATCAGATGCAACTTGCTATCTCGGCCGGTGGAGCTTGCTAATTATCTAAAGACTTTGGCTTCAGATAAAGATTGGGAAAAGATTCAGGCACTCTCATGAGAGTGTTTGTTGAACAATTCCATGCACAATGCCATAGCGGTACGTTCCTTTCTTTCGTTGTTATTTCTTCTACTTTTGTATGGATGTATTCTAAGTTTTTCTTCTTCTTGTTTAGTAAGCCAACTTTCTTACTTTTGAGGGCCTTCAGAGGTTGATTCATGAGAAGGAGGAACTTACTTTTGAACGGAATCAACTTTTGGTGGAACGGGACCGAACTGTTCTCCACCTCTCGAAATTGGAAACCAAAGCTATTGAAGTCATTGTTTTGGAGGCTCATTTGTAGCAAAGAGAGCAAAAACTGATAACCCGTAGCCAAGAAATTGGCCCGCTGAGGGTTAGATATGATGAATCCAATGCCAAATGGGCTGCAGTCCAGGATGATGTTCTTGCTACAACCGAGCGCGAGGCTGCCTCCACTGAAAGAGTGATTAACTTAGAGGCGGCCTTGAACTTCAAAATTGATGAGATTGCTTCTATGGGAGTAAAACACGCCCAGCTAGAAGAGAAGTACATGAAAACTATCAAGAATAAAAGGATCTTTAGTTCAACTGTCCGTGACCTTGATGTCAACCTCAAATTTGCTAGGTCCGCCAGGAAAACCTTTCTGCCGAGGTAACCTAACTCAAAGAAGAACTCAAGCGCCGAGAGTCTTCCCTCGTTGTTGAAAAAACTTCCCTCGTGGTCTGATGTACTTGGCCCTTTTGGTTCTGGTTCCGAGTTTTCGGGAATTGAAGAAGAATCGGAAGATGATGATGCCGAAGGTCAAACTGATGAAAATGTTGAGCCACCGATGGACCCACCTACTTATCCCGAGGATGCGGACACTTTTCTTCCTCCTGGTTCCGGAGGTAGTGCAGTTTATTTTCTTTAACCTTTGCATTTGCTTAAGAATTTAGCGCACGTTTTTCTGTTCGCGCTTTACTAAGTGTAGTCTTGAATACATTTTCCTCAAAGCACTTTGGTTTAGAGCATTATCCCTTCTACGTGAGGGTTTCTAAAAGTATTTGCGCAAGTTTACTTTTTGCTTCCTTTCGTGTATGTCTTCGGGTGATTTTTTCCTCGAAGGCATTTTGATTTCGGGCATAAATTCTTCCGAAACCAACCCTTTAATGTGAGGATTTTCATAAGAGAGGGCCCTTTTACGTTTACGGTGCTCATGAAGAGGACATCACCTGTTCATTATGGCATTAACATTTGAAGTACTTGTTTAACATTCAAATGACAAAGTTAGTTCATCGTTCAGACAAGAAACAAGATAAAAATAAAAGGATTTCTTTTAATATAATTCCTTCTATTTTCAAAAGTACACAAGCATTTATTATGTAAGAGATTGTCATTACTTGTGGCTAGCATTTATTATGCTAAAAAGAAATTGCCAGTATTTGTGGCTATCTTGTACAACTTATTTTTACGGGGATAGCTGCGCAATGCATTTGGTTTCCAAATTTTTGTTTCCCGGTTGACATGGCAGTCAATGTTGCCTTATCCTCATATCATCCCTCCCCTCCAGTTTTTGAATGCAAAAAATGCAAATTGGAACACTGGAAGTCTTGTGTCTTCAAAGATCCCACCAATGAATTGCTAGATAATCCTTAACTCGGAAACATACCTTACTTCCCATAGAAATCCATGATATCGAGCGAAAGAATATCTAACATTCCTCTAGAAGTTTGTGCTCGTGAACGGTAGGGTAACCTCTGTTCGATAGCAAACTTAACTTCCTATGGGAATTTGCTATCGAAGCAAAGATTATCTAACCGTCCCTGAGTGAAAACTTGTTTGTTTGCCTTGCTATCAAAGGTCTTATTGTTGCCTTCTTCGTAGTATTCTTTCTATCGCTGCCTTATTAAAACCTTTCCAGAAAAACCCAATTGGGATAAAAACTGAACGATAGGAAAAAGAGTGCAGCACATGCTTTCCGTTTGAGTAATGTTAATCAACAATAATATCTTTTGAGGTATGCTACGTTCCAGTTGCTAGGCAACTTGTCTCCATTCAAGTTCTCCAACTCGTATGAACCTTTCCTAGTGATAGCTGAAATTCGGTAGGGACCTTCCCACACGGGACCTAGCTTCCCCGCGTTGAGCTCCAGTGTATTTTGGGTTACGTTTCTCATAACCAAATCTCCTACTTTCAAATAACGGAGGTTGGCTCTTTGATTATAATGTCGCTTCATTTTCTGCTTTTGAGCTTCCATTCTTACACGCGCCAAGTCCATGCATTCCTCGAGCAGTTCCAAGTCGATTAACATTACTTCGTTGTTCGATTCTTCATCTGCTCGAAAATAACCCAAAGTGGGTTTGCACACTTCCATCGTACACAAGGGAAAGGGAGTTTCTCTTGTGCTCTATTTGGCCGTTGTTCGGTAGGCCCGTATAACTTCGAGAAATTCTTCGGGCCATTTGCTTTTTTCTTCTTCCAACCTTTTCTTGAGGTTTTGAATAATCACTTTGTTTGTTGACTCCGCTTGACCGTTTGCTCTCGGATGATAAGGAGAAGATGTGATCTACTTTATCTTCAAATCTTCGAGGAACTTTGTAACTTTTGCACCGATAAACTGTGGCCCATTGTTGCATGCTATCTCTTTTGGTATTCCGAACCTACAAATTATATTTTCCCACAGGAAATCCACCACTTCGCGTTCTTCGATCTTATGATTAAAACCTGCTTCCATCCATTTACAAAAATAGTCAGTCAAAATTAAAAGAAACCTTACCTTTCCGGGAGCTGGTGGCAGGGGTCCGATGATGTCCATCACCCATTTCATGAATGACCATGGGGACAAAACCGAATGTAAAGGTTCTGTCGGTTGGTGTACTAGTGGTGCGTAGCATTGGCGCTTATCACATTTTCGTACGAAGTCTTTGGCGTCTTGTTCTATGCAAGGCCAGTAATATCCTGCCCGTACCAACTTCAACACCAAAGAATTTTTGCCCGAGTGATTGCGTCATACCCCTTCGTGGATTTATCTCATGACATAATTAGCTTTTGACGCTCCTAAGCACCGGGTGAGCGGTCCTTGGAAGGATTTTCTATACAATTTTCCTCTCGTGAAGCTAAAATGTGCAGCTTTGACGCGTAACATCTGTGGTGCTTTGGGGTCTTCGGGCAACTTCCCGTGCTTGAGATAGTCGATTATTTCATTTTTTCAATCCCAGACCAGACTAGTCGAATTTACCTTAGTAACCAACCGTATCCAGGACTGAGTTCATCAATTGCACTACCGTCCCGGACTCTAATCCCTTTATTTCCGTCGACGATCCTAAGTTTGTTAATGTATCCGCTTCTGCGTTATCCTCCCTCAGGATATGAGTAATTGACCATTCCCGGAATCGTGCCAAAAGAGCTTTGACCTTTGCCACATCTTGTTTCATACGTTCTTCTTTGGTATCAAAGATCCCGTAAACCTAATTTACCACCAACTACAAGTCACATTTGATTTCTACAACCTTGGAATCAATTCCTTGGGCTAATTAGAGCGTTGCAATCAAAGCTTCATACTCTGCTTCATTGTTAGTTAAAGGGATCGTGCTGATGGCTTGCCTTAAGGTTTTTGACGAAGGAGTGATTAAGACTATTCTGAGTTCGGACCCTTTTATGTTGGAAGCTCTATCCTTAAATAAGTTCCAAACCCGCGATGTCGATTCCAACAACATTATTGCCTCCTTGGTTTCCAGAGGTAGTAGTGTCGGACTGAAATCGGCCGCGAAATCAGCTAAGACTTGTGACTTAGTTGCAGTCATTGGTTTATATTCTATGTCGAACTCACTCATTTTGAAGGCCCATTTGGCCAATCTGCCCGAGAGTTTGGGTTTATGGAGGATGTTCCGCAAAGGGAAAGTAGTCACCGTAGCTATCGGGTGGCACTGGAAGTAGGGCCTCAGCTTCCGAGCGGCGACTACAAGAGCTAACGCTAGTTTTTCCAAATGTGGGTAGCGATTTTCTGCTCTCGTTAAAATTTTGCCAACGTAATAAATGGGAAATTGCGTACCTTCGTCCACCCGGACTAAAAGTTCACTTACCGCAACTTCCGAAACTGCGAGGTAGACTAGCAATGTTTCACCTTCTTTTGGTTTTGAGAGAAATAGAGGACTTGATAAGTACTTATTCAATCCCATCAGAGCCTGCTTGCACTTTACTGTCTATTTGAAACTATTTTTCATTTTGAGTAGTGTGAAGAAGCGATGACATTTTTTCGACGACCACGAAATGAACCTGCTCAAAGATGCTAATCTTCCTGTGAGCCTTTGGACTTCTTTACATTTGACAATTGATTCGAGATATCCTCTATGGCCTTGATTTTGTCTGGGCTTACTTCAATTCCTCTTTATGAGACCATAAATCCTAGAAACTTACCAGAATTGACCCCGAACGTACACTTCTCGGGATTAAGTTTCATGTTGTGCTTCCTCAGGATGTCGAATGTTTCTTGCAAATGCTTAAGGTGGTCACCTGCATTCAAAGATTTAACGATCATATCGTCTATATAAACTTCCATAGTTTTTCCTATTTGCTTTTCAAACATCTTATCTACGAGTCGTTGATAAGTGGCTCTGGCATTTTTCAACCCGAATGGCATCAAATTGTAACAATATGTACCGGAAATCGTTATAAATGAAGTCTTTCCTGATCTTCCGGGTTCATCTTGATTTGGTTGTACCCGGAATAAGCATCAAGAAAACTCATGCGTGCTCGGCCATGGCATAAATCATCTGATCGATTTTTGGCAGTGGGAGTATTTCGGGCACGCCTTATTAAGGTCTTTATAGTCTACAAACATGCGAAATGTATTGTTCTTCTTCGGAACTATTAATACATGCGAAATGCAGGTTACCTCTTCTTTGACAAATTTATTCCTGGTCTCGGCAATAGGGCATTTCTTTTGTCTTACCGGAGGTACGCTGGGATCCAAACTCAGCTTTTGCATGGATACTTCCATCGGGATACCTGACATATCCTCGTGTGACTATACAAAACAATCGTCATTAAATTTAGCGAATTTAATAAAACCAGACCTGAGCTACGAGTGCAGTCTTGTCCCAAAATGGAATCATCTTTCTAGGAATACTTCAAATAATGCAACTTGCTCGGGAATAGGTGTCGGTTCCTGTAATTGCTATGTCGTGTGCTCATTCCATTTTCTTCTAGAGACCAAAATTGCGTTCATCTCTCTTGCTGCCGGTTGATCACCTCTTATCTGCTTGATTCCTTTGGGCGGTGGAAACTTCAACAATTAGTGATATGTTGAGGGTAAAACTTTCATCTCATGTAACCATGGCCTTCCCAGGTTGATATTGTATCTCATGTCACCATCTGCTACTTCGAAGAGAGTTGTTTTCATTATTCCTTGAGCATTCGTGAGCAGCAAAATCTCTCTCTAGGTCGTCACGCTCGCAAAGTTGAATCCAGCGAGGAGATTTGTTGTCGGAATAATGCTCTCGGTGATTTTAGCTTGCTCCAATACTTTCCATTGTATGATATTAGCCGAACTTCCTGGATCCACTAGAACACACTTAATCCTAAAATCTAACATTTAAATAAATTACCGTGCATCATTGTGTGGTAACAACAATCTGTCTGCGTCCTCCTCCATGAAATTTATATCCTCTTCCCGGAGTCTTTTACTATAAGTTATCGATACTTTCATCTTCTTTGTTGCCAAAAAGGTGACCCCGTTAATCTTATTCCCTCCAAAGATCATATTGATCGTTTGGCGTGGGGGTGCTTCTTCTGCTTTTGAAGGTTCTGCATTTTCTCTGTTACGACCATAATTATTCTTAGCTTGGTCACTCAAGAATTCTCTGAGGTGACCATTCTTCAATAGAATTTCCACCTCTTCCCGGAGGTGTCGACAGTCCCATGTTCGGTGGTTGTTCGTCCCATGGTATTCACACTACAAGTTGGGATCCCTCTGGCTGTAATTTGATCTCATAGGTTTCTAGAATCGTGCTTTTTTAATGTTTCTCATGGTTGACACCAACTCCACTATACTGACATTGAAGTTATATTTTGATAACTTAGGGTAAGAAGGATCTCGAGACCTCGACGTCTCTTTATCCTGAAGTGATCTATTATTTCGACCACGATCGGTCCGCCTGTCGATGGTGAACTTGTTTGCTGCTCGAAATTTTCTGCCACATCCTTCGGTCTGCTCGTAGGGCAAAACCCAACCCCTCAAAATCCGTCTATCCACGTCGCAGTCGTCCTTTGATTTTTCTCTGTTCCCGTCCCTCAGCCGATGATGTAGTACTCACCTGGTCATCTTCGATCCTTATCTTCAACTCGTACCGGTTGTGGACATATGCCCAAGTTGTTGCTTGAAACTCAAGCAGGCTCTCCTTCAACTTTCAGGAAGCGTCTGAGCTTCTTGGATTGAATCCTTTGGTGAATGCTTCAGCTGCCCATTCATTCTGGACAGACAGGAGCAACATTTTTCTTTCTGGAATCGGCTAATGAACTCTCATAATAATTCGGATTCTCCCTGTGCGATCCTGAATATGTTGGCCTTGCAGACTTGTAGTTTTCTGACCCCGTTTGAGCCTTCATGAAAGAATCCATGAGCATCTCAAAGGAATCTATGGAATCCTCGAGTGATAATGAATACCACATTAGATCTCCCCGTTGTGAGAGCTTCTCCAAATTTGTTTAACAATACAGATTCAATTTCGTGAGGAGCTAAATCATTTACTTTTACCTCCATTGTGTAGGTGGTAATATGTTCCTGTGGGTTTGAAGTCCCGTCATACTTTGGCATTTCACGCATTTTGAACCGCTTTGGGATTAGTTCTGGTGCCGCATTCGGCTTATACGACAATTGAGTATACTTATTCAAGTCCGGACCTTTCAATACTGGTGGTGCGCCCGGGATCTGGTCCATGCGGACGTTTACTTCCCTCATAAACTGTAAAAGTTCATTCTTGGATGAGTCGTTCTCGTTGTTGATACTGAATCCATTCCCTCAAGCCCCGTCGGAGCCAACCTCACCCCTGGGAGTGTTGTTGTCGACTCTCTGCGTTGTATTTTGCGGGAACACCGGGAGGATTTGGATCTTGCCTGTTTGCATTATTCGAAGCCCCCGATAGCGCCTACTTCAACTCCGTCATAACCTTATCCTGCCACGTGAGATGGTCTAGAATGATTGCATGTTGCTTTTTCAGGACCCTCATCATATCCACGACATGATCCTAATCAACATCATCGGCCGTCGTCTCCTGAACCTGTCAAGGGTTCTACCTGTCATGCACCGGCGTGGCGTCATTTTCCTCATTGTGGGTGTCACTGATTGAATCCTCAAAATGAGGCTGATTCCCTCGAATTTCTGGGTTGTATGTATTGCTATCAGTGTTATCTGCCATTTTTTGTGATTTTTTCTAAGACAAAATAATCAAATCACTTTAGTAAAAAAGGAAAGGATCAATTTAATTGCAGGGCTATCTGGTCCCCACGGTGGACACCAAATTATTTACCCGTAAAACAATACAGTTGAATTTATTCGTGGTTTCCAGACAAGTGAACTAATTTGATCCTGAAATAATATGATAATTGAAGAAATGTACAATACTTAGCCTTAAATATAGATGAAAAGGCAGAGATGACAGTTCCGGGAATAAGATTTGCGGGTACAGTGATCATGAGATCAAAAAGCGGAAAACTAAGATTGAATTAAGCTCTATAGAATGTAGTGTAAGTTTAGCCAGAAAATTCGTGTCCTTTATAATAAAATTAGGCTCACTATTTATAGTTGTGCATAGGGGAGGAGGTCCTAGGATCTTGCCTCCTTTAATGTCAATTATGAGGGTCATTGATGAAGATGTAATGGTAAATATAAATGCCAAATTCTCTGTAACGGGTCGTCGCTCTTAATGCTATAGAATATTTCTTATTAAATGCCACCAAGCACAGAGCATTTAATACACCTTTATGAATGTTATCCTTTTCGGTGACAAGCGGAATTGTCACGACCCAAATTCCCAACCCTCGGGATCGTGATGGCGCCTAACACAATACTTGCTAGGCAAGCCAATGTTAGAAATTTACTAACCATTTTCTCTTAAAATTTACCAATACATAACAGAACAATTTTAAAGATAAACTGAATCTAATATTTCCTAATAAGTAACTTCATGAATAATAATAGCAACCGAATAAATCAGCCGAACCTCGAACTAAATATATAACCATAAGGCTACCCAGGGTCTGGTGTCATAATTCACGAACTACTAAGAATGCTACAAATAATGGGCTGAAAGAATGTATCTCTGTTTTGAATGAAATAAAACAGTGTCTATATAAAGTAAAGAGAAGACTCCAGGAATCTGCGATGCCAGCAGATCTACCTTGTGTCTCCATATCGATGGTGTCAGCAACTACTATCTCCTAACTCTATCCGGTAACTGGATCTGCACAAGAAGTGCAGAGTATAATATCAGTACAACCGACCCCATGTGCTGAGTAAGTGTCGAGCCTAACCTCGACGAAGTAATGAAGAGGCTACGGCGGGGCATTAACAATATAACCTGTGAACAATATATAATAAAGCAAGAAGGATATTCTAAACTAAACAAAACAATAATCTGTAGCAATGAATAAAATAACTCAGCCACCTTTTTCAGGTCTCAGCTATAACTAGTTCTCATAAGTTTCCAAATTTCCAAATTCCACTTTGAAACAACCGTAAGTACATAATATGATAAAAAGTAAAGTAAAACAATAAGTTTTCAAATCCTTGTGTTCAAAAATCAGTAAAACATAAATGTCCTCCCTTATTGCTCCTTTTTGCGGCGCGCAACCCGCTCCCACATGTCCACCCTTATTGCTCCTTCCTATATATATCACCCCTATTTCCCCTATTGCGGCGTGCAACCCGATCCTACCTGTCCACCCTTATCACTCATTGTTGCGGCGTGCAACCCGCTCCCACCAGACAATCACATCTCTTTATTTATATAAAAAAAGATTTCCACAATTATGGCCAAAGCCTTTCACAATATTTATGTCTCAACAATTGTAAACAGAACAAGTTTCACTTTAAATAATAGTAAGAGCATAATATGAAATAATGACAATAAAACAATGAGTGTTCCAGCCTTTAATTTATAAACAGTAAAACATGAATATTCTCCCTTATAGCCCTTGTTGCGGCATGCAACCCGATCCCACCTGTCCACCCTTATTACTCCTCCCTATATATATATATCACCCTTATTTCTGCTGTTGCAGTGTGCAACCCGATCCCACCTGTCCACCCTTATTACTCCTCCCTATATATATATATCACCCTTATTTCTGCTGTTGCAGTGTGCAACCCGATCCCACCTATCCACCCTCATCACTCCTTGTTGCGGCGTGCAACCCGCTCCCACCAGATAATCACATCTCTTTATTTATAAGAAAAAAGATTTTCACAATTCAGGTCAAAGCCTTTCACAATATTTATGTCTCAACAATTGTAAAGAGAACAAGTTTCACTTTAAATAACAGTAAGAGAAGAATATGAAATAATGACAATAAAATAATGAGTGTTCCAACCTTTAATTTATAAACAGAAAAACATGAATATTCTCCCTTATCGCTCCTTGTTGCGGTGTGCAACCCGATCCCACATGTCCACCATTATTACTACTCTCTCTATATATATATATCATTCTTAATTCTCCTGTTGTGGCGTGCAACCCGATCCCACATGTCCACCCTTATTACTCCTTGTTGCGGCGTGCAACCCGCTCCCATTAGACAAATCACATTTCATATCTTTATTTATAATAAAGTTTCACATATCATATTCCAAACCTTTCACAATACTTAAATCTCAATTATCATAACAGGAAACTGTACTATTCAGAAACTTCACCAATTATCACTACACAGGCGAAACCAACCGAAATGTATAATGTAACACTGACAACCAGTTCAATCTTTATAAATCATAACAAAACCCATGGAACAGCCAACACTTTCAAAATACTCGAAGGAATACTTAACAATAAGTTAACGACACCAAGTAATCATGGAGACATCAACGAGCATGAAACAATTAAGCCATGAATCACATAAATTGGAAACGGGAAAAAGGATCATGTTCAAAAACCAAATTGGTGGTGTATAGATACTCGTCACCTCTCCTATCACCACACACATGCAAATTCACATAGCAATTAAGTGGAGATTCCTATTCCCTCAAGTCAAGGTTAAAGCAAGCACTTACCTCATCTCACAAGCAATAACTGCTCTAGCACGACCTTTCCTTTAGAATTTCCCTCTAACCTGCTCGAATCTAATCACAATTGGTTCAATATCATCAATTATTGCTTAAAGGAATCAAATTTAATGAAACTCTATGGTTTTCCTATGTTTTCTTATCAAAATAAAAAAATCCACCCCGGGCCCGCTTGGTCTAAACTCGAGGTTCGGACCAAAATCCATTTACCCAATCTCCCTTAAGCCTGGATATACAATTGGTTTTGGAATCCTACCTCAATTCGTTGTCTAAATCCCCAACTTTTGGAATACCTAAATTCTACCCAAAACCCCCCAATTTTTACCATGAAAGCTCTAGATTTTTGGTTGAAATCTTGTTAAAAGTTGTTAAGGAATGAAAGGAATTAGTTAGAGATCACTTACCAATGATTTGGAGACTACGGGTCTTTCAAAAATCACCTATGGAGGTTTAGGGTTTGAGAGAATTGAAAAAGAAGTGAAAAACCCGTGTAAAATCTGACTTAACAGGCTGCGGGTCTCAGATTTGCGAACAGAAGTTCGCATTTGCGAACCTTTCGAATTTGGGCAGACATCGCAAATGCGATAAATTTGTCGCATTTGCGACATATTGAAGTCTTGCATTTGCGATATCTGAGGATGGCCCAGGACTTCGCAAAATGCAAAGTCTGATCTCGCAAATGCGAGATCAGAGGCCTGCCAACACCAGATTTTTGCTGTGCAATTTTTCTTTAAGTCTAGACACTCCGTAGCCTACCCAAAACTCACCTGACCCCTTGGGGCTCCAAACCAAACATGCACGCAAGTATAAAAACATCATACGGACTTACTCGTGCGATCAAATCATCAAAATAACATCAAAAACTACAATTTAACCTTAAAACTAAAGATTTTCTCAAGAACACTCAACTTCCTAACTTTTCAACCGGATGTCCGAATCACGTCAAACCAACTCCGATTCTCATCAAATTTCACAAATAGGACTTAAATATCATAACAAATTTGTTCCGGACTTCGGAACCAAAATATGGGCATGATACCAATAATTTCACATATTATTTCATTTCTTTATTTCTTGTAATAACCAGCTGAACAATTTTCTTCAAAAATTATTTTCTAAGGCTAGGGACCTCGGTATTCAACTCCGGGCATGCGCCCAAGTTCCATATTTTACTGCGGACCTCCCGGGATCATCAGAACACATATCCGAGTCTATTTACTCAAAATGTTGACCAAAGTCAACTAAAACTAAATTTTAACTCTAGAAATTACTATTTCTCATATTTTCATGTAAAAGCTTTCTGGTTTCATGCCCGGGCTGTTCACGCAAATCAAGGTAATTAAAATTAATCTTTTTAAGGTTAATGAGCCTGGAATAGAGTCTTAATTCATAAGATGACCCTTTGGTTCATCATAATCTCCACCTCTAAAATAAACGTTTGTCCTTGAACGGGCATAGAAAATTACCTGAACTGGCAAACAAGTGGGGATATCTACTATGCATGTCCGACTCAGACTCCCAAGTAGCTGCCTCGACGAGCTGACCTTTCCATTGTACTCGAACTGAAGGACAACTCTTTGACCTCAACTGACGAACCTGCCAGTCTAAAATGGCCACCACTCCTCCTCGTAAGTCAAATCCTTGTCTAATTGGACAGAGCTTAAGTCTAACACGTGGGACGGGTCACCATGATATTTCCGGAGCATAGATACATGAAGTACCAGATGAACTAAGGATAACCCTGGAGGCAAAGTGAGTCTATAAGCTACCTCCCCCACTCTAGCAAGAATCTCAAATGTCCTGATATACCTAGGGCTCAACTTGCCCTTCTTCCCAAATCTCATAACACCCTTCATGGGCGACACCCGAAGTAATACTCTTTCTCCAACCATGAATGTCACATCGCGAACTTTACGATTGGCATAACTCTTTTTCCTGGACTGAGCTGCACGAAGTCGATCCTGTATGACCTTGACCTTATCTAAGGCCTCTTGAACTAAGTCTGTACCCAATAACCGAGCCTCTCCCAGCTCAAACTATCCAATTGACGATCTACACCGTCTACCCTATAATGCCTCATGCGGAGCCATTTGAATGCTCGACTGATAGCTAGTATTGTAGGCAAACTCCGCTAACGGCAAGAATTGATCCAAGAACCTCCAAAGTCAATAACACAAGCACGAAGCATATCCTCTAAAATATGAATAGTACGCTCGAACTGTCTATCCGTCTGAGGATGAAATGTTGTGCTCAACTCAATTCGTGTACCCAACTCACGTTGAACTTCCCTCCAAAAGTGTGAGGTAAAATGCGTACCTCGATCAGAAATAATAGATACGGGTACATCGTGAAGGCGAACAATCTCTCGAATTTATATCTCTGCCAACCGCTCTAAAGTATAAGTACTTTCCACTGGAATGAAATGTGCTGATTTAGTAAGCCTATCCACAATAACCCAAATGACGCTGAACTTCCTCTGAGTCCGTGGGAGTCCAACAACGAAGTCCATAGTGATACGCTCCCACTTCCACTTAGGAATCTCTATCTGTTGAAGCAAACCACTAGGTCTCTGACGCTCATACCCACTGCCTTCCTACTCAATGCATCAGCCACCACTTTGGCCTTCCCCGGATGGTACAATATAGTGACATTATAATCTTTCAGACAATTTAACCATCTCTTCTGCCTCAAATTAAGATCCTTTTTCTTGAACAAGTATTGAAGACTGCGATGATCTGTGTAAACCTCACACGGCACACCATAAATATAGTGCCTCCATATTTTCAATGTGTGAACAATGTCTGCCAACTCTAAGTCATGGACATGACAATTCTTCCTATGAACCTTCAACTGTCGAGACGCATATGCAATCACCTTTCCATCATGCATTAATACAGTACCTAATCCAATACGAGATACACCACAATACATCGTGCACAATCCTGAACCCGTGGGTGAAACCAATGATGGCGCCTTTGTCGCGCCCCCTTTTCCTCACGAAATCGGGTTTCAAAATTCATTTGGGACAACTCCCTTCCTTTTGGGAAAGGGCGTATGGAAATTGAAGAGTCCCCACCTAACAGATTTAAGGTACGTTAGGGCACCTAATGCAAATAACTCATGAAACCAGTCTACATTACCAGATATTGGGTAAGGGTTTGAAATTACCTTGAGGGGAAGGTATTAGGCACCCCTCGAGGTCCAAAATGGTAGGTCCTGGCCAAACTTACTTGGTGAATTAGTCATTTAACAGATAAGCAGTCTAAGCACACATATGTAAATAAGATAAAGGAAGTTTAATAGGTAAGCAGTCTAAGCACAAATATGTAAAAAGATAGGGAGGTCCTAAGTTATTAGCCTATAGGATCACATCTGTACAATGCCCGGTAATCCTCCCTCAACTAGAGGGGTTACACGTGACATTAACGCAAAACTCATACTTGCCTCCGTAAAAAAACAAGCAATTAGCACGTCTCAAACATCAAGATTTCAGATGTTCCAAAAACGATCCTAGAACATGATATCTAGGTGAGCATGACAAACAGAGTATGTGCAACATTATGTTAAGGCAAAGCGGTAAAGAACTAATCAATTTGCCTACTGGTTTTTCAGAACCTGTTGAATCTGGGCAGACACAAATAATTAAGCAAAGCATTATTTTACAATTTGCAAGATTCCAATCATCCTACAGGCTTGCCTAGGCGTTGAAATTGCTTTTAAACATCCTTATAGACAGGACGTTTATTGACTTAGGCGATGTAGACATGATTTAAAGCGAATACAAACACAGTCCTAAAGCAGGATTTCTAATGCACACAGAGGATGTACATTTTTATTATGCAGAATTACAGAGGTAACTTAATAACAGGATTTCTAGGCGATCACGATTATGCAGAATTCTGTAACAAGTGAAGTAATGAGCCTATAACACATTGCCTAGTATTCCAAGTGATCTAAAAATATAGTAAACACGATATAAACCTAAAGCATGATTGCTAATGCGAATAACATAATATGATCCTAAAGCATGATTGCTAATGCGAATAACATAATATGAGCCTAAAGCATGATTTCTAATGCAAGTAAACACAATGTAGACCTAAAGGCAAGATTTCTAATGCAAGTAAACACAATATAAACCTAAGGCATGATTTCTACCCGGTTTCCCTACAAAAATCCATATATGAATCCCTCCCCTTTACTAATTTCCCCAATATCTGTTTACAATGGTTATTATTACAGATCATAAATGAATGAATAAATGATAAATATAAGCTATGCTATAGGGAGCTTGAGATAGGCCCAAAGTGAACATGGAAATACCAGCCCTTCAAAACAGTCCAGGATGCCGAAGTCTCAAAGCCAATAAGGTGTCCTGGTGTGTCAAAGTTCCCTAAGGACCTAAGGGATCCCGGGCAATGCTCACACCAAGATCCTTTGGGTAGGGAAGTGATAATGTGGAAAAGACCAGTCCCAGTGTGCCAGAGTTAGGAGGAATCTCATGGATTCCTAGGCAGTGCACACACTGGAGGGGCAAAACTTAAGTAATCTAAGAGTAGAAGTGAGAGTGCTTGACATAGTTGGAATAACTTTGGGAAAGCAGTATAGGAGTAAAACATTTAGAAGTGAAAAAAATACTTTAGGAATGGACATAGTTTGGGAAAACATATTAAGAATAAAAACATTTTGAAAACATTCTGAGGAAAGAAAGGTTCAATAAGCCACAGCAAAGTCACAAAGCTTAATACCACCTAGATTCAAAATTAGTTTGTTAATTAACTCTAGGTGAGGACAGGCAATGTTACAGATTGGGATCAGGTATTGGGAACACAGGAATCAGAAACACAAAACAAGAGAGAGCATTGAGCAACAAGGACAGACAAGGGTCAATTGACATTCAGCAACCAAATTCATAGCATTCATTAGAACATAGACTACTGATTTAGAGTCTTAACAAGAAGCCATACTTGATACTAAAGTAGTAATAGCCAGTAAAGCATAGAGACTATGTGTAGGGATAGTCATGCTGAGGACAGGGGTCTAATTACAAAGAATTTTTCATGCCAATTGAAGTTAGTGGACAGAAGAGATAAGGGAACTAAACATAAAATTAGACATATTGGTTTAAGCGATAAACAAACTGGAAACTTAAACAGGAATATCATGTTGATTAAAGAAACAGACATGGAAGAATGAACTTAAACATGCATGATCAAAGAAGTAAACAAGAAAGAATGTAGCATTGAGTACATAAGCGATTGAACTAGTGCAAAAGAGACATAGATCATGCAGCCACAGATAATCATATAGGTTTGGACTTCATAATGACATTAGAGATAGTAACATACAAGTTAAGAAAGCAAAAGAAAAAGCAAAAGGTAAAGTAGGCACGATTCAACAGTCTAGCCTTGGCTTTCAGCCGGCTAGACAAGTGATGAACATAAGTAGCAGAAAGAGAGATGAGAGAGTTTTCGTGTGTGTGTTTGAACTACTATCCGTCCCTTTAAGAGGCATAATGAGAGTGTCTATATAGAACTTAGGTAGTAAAACAAATAAGGTAAAAGAATCAAGGTAAAATCAATTAGAATCAGTCAACCAATCACATAACCAATTCATATAGGGAGTCCGGAAAAGACCCCATTAATTGGGGGATAGTCAATTAACGGTCATAACTGGGTTCAATTAAGGTAATAAATCAAAAATCATACCATATAAGGAATCAGTTAAGTCCCAAACTGTATTCATAACTAATTAAGGCAAGTAAAAATAAGGAAACAGGTCACAAATAAGGAAACCAGTAAAATTCCAGCAGACTAATTTTAACAGGTCCATTAATAGGAAACAATCAGTAAAAATCTTCAAAGAGTACTGATTTCATATGAAAGAATTATTTGAATCCTTAAGTAGAAATCAACCAAGTAAAAATCCTAAAGGGTTCTGATTTTAACAAGAAGGAAAGTTGTTCAGATCCTTAACAGAAGTCAATCAAGTAAAAATCCCACAAAATACTGATTTTAACAAGGAAAATCGTTTAAATTCCTAAATAGAATAAGTTAATAGGACTGGCTCACAGAGATAAGCACAATATCGAAATAAAAATTGAAGAAATAAGTATAACACACAGAAACATTTTGGGTTCGAGCATACATACGAAGATTAACCAAACATGTAAAAAGGTGAATAAAAAGGTGAAAGTAAAAACCTTAGGAGAAAGCCTGGGAAGAACCCTAGTTTCAGAAAGAGTGACTAAAAATCGAAGTAGTTTAATTAAACAAGAGATTTCTAAAGGAAAACACCCAATAATACTCGAATCACTTCAGATCTATAAAGATCTGAGAAAATTCGAACAGTAGTGAAACTAGGGTTTTCAGAAAATCGTAGAGATGAAGAGAATCGGTCAAAAACCCATGGATTCATACTAAAAACAAGAGGAAATCCATACTCACAAACGAAAATAGCCTGAGACAAGCCAGATAAACAATTTTCAGGCAAGAATCTGGTTGAATCTACACGAGATCCTTCTAAGGGCTCATGAAATCAAATAGCCAGGGAGTATAAGAGACTGGTGGTGGTCGGAGAATGCACAGAAACATCATAGAAGGGAGATTCTCGCCGGTGACGGCGATTAGGGTTAGGGTAGGTCGAGAGAATATTGGAGATCATGGAAGTGAGTGATGGCAGAATGAGAAGAATGTGGGGGGGTTAGGGTTGGTTGGGGATTAATAAGGTAAGTTTAATTGTGGACCGTTGATCTAAAAGATCAACGGCCACGATTAAAGGGGTTATTGGGTCGTCTAGGTGCAGATCGGGCTTAAGGGTTTTGTGTTGATATTATAAAGGATAAATACCCCAATAATTAATAAAAAAGAAATAATTTATAAAATAATTAACAGATTACAAAATAATTTTCATGCATAGAAATGTTTTAAAATAATTACTCAATATTTTTTTTTAAATGCAACATGCCGCTTTCTGTTAAAATAATGTAATAATGCATGCACGGGCTATAATTGCAAAGTTATTGCAATTATAACCCAAGAAAGTAAATGTGGTTATTTGTGAAATAATTTAAGCTTAATATAAACATAAATAGCAAATTAAGACATGAAATTTTTAAAAATTCATTTGTGATGCAATTAATAATTATTTACATAATAAAAATACTGGGATAAATTAATAAAAATCCTTAGAAGAAATGCAGAAATTACGGAAAAATATCAATTGATGCCAATGCATAGTTTTGAAGGTATATATGCACTTTTAAAAATATTATAGGAAAAATTGGGTGACAATAGCTGCCCCTCTTTACCGGGAAGGATGAAAGAGTTGTCGGGTAAAGATATGATGGCCAATTTTGACCGAGCGAGATGATTTGAGAGATTTAGGCTGCACTCTGGTTTCTGAGCTGCCTACATATCCCTCGTTTTACAGGAATCAGGCCGTGTGTAGTTCTGGATTCATCGGCAGAGTATACCAATGAAGTTACCACAAGGACGGCCACAAGATTTCGGGATGGTTATGGTGAGTGGTCAGGTTTGAGATAATTTGTAGGAACTGGAGCGGGATTGCTCCTGTTGGGATAACGGTTGCTTATCGGGTCACCTAAAAGTAAAGAGATGCTACGATCATATATTGGTGTAAAAATTTAAACATGATGCATATTCCCTTCGGACCATGAGAATTGTCTTCGGACGGTTAGGATGGCATCTTTAGACCATGATGTCCTGGGCCATGAATTGTTCAGTGGGGGATTCACAGACCATGAAATGATGTTCTCGGACCATGAAAATGGTGCCTCTGGACCATGACGCCTTTGAATAATTATATGCAACTTTGAGAGATCCTCGTCCATGGCATGGTGTCTTCCGGCTATAAAGATGATGCCTTTAGACTATGACGCCTTTGGACAGGTTGGCGATATTTCAGCCCATGAGATTCAATAATATGATATCGAAAGCAACAAGACAAGGCTTAGTCTTGTGAAGTTGAGGGAAGAGTGTATTGGTAGAAAAGAGTTTCACACGTAAGCCCTAAAAGGTGCCGAGTAAATGCAGAACCAATCCGAGAAGGACACGTGGTATGAGCATTAAATGGAAGTGACAAATGACGCCTATGATTCAGAGAAGGTTACAATATTTCGAGGTAAAGTGGCGGCAAAATATTCCCTCCATAATTGAGTATCCACTTACCAAATATTAATCGATAAATATATAGTAAGTGGGGGGACTATCTGCATTGGTAAAAAAGAGTTTCACATGTAAGCCTACTCTTGACAACTCAGCCAGTTATGGGGACACAGGAGAATGCGACAACTGGATGTGATTCTTTGAAGAGGTACGGAACAAAGAGGCACGATTCAATAAACCCTCGAGCTCATCAGCCACGGGAAACTCAAACTGATCAATACAGGGAAGAGACACGGTCAAAATGAATCTGGACAAAGCTATGGGCAGATTCAAGAACCCACAATTGATTACTCATACGTTATGTAATCGTACCCCAATTACCGTTATCCTTTGTAACGCCCTATTAATGTCATAATTAGTCATTAATGGGAAATCATAGCAAGAGTTGTACGTTATATCAAGGAATCTCCTATATAAGGGAGGGGAATACATCTTGTAAAGGCACCTGATTCTCAAATACAATCTACTTTGGTTTTCTACACTTCTGCAATATTGTCTATTATTCATTTTTCTCTATTTCCTTGATTATCAGTAACCCGTGTTCATCCTAGAAATAACTTTAGTCAAAGGATCTAATTCTTTGGTTAAACAAAGAGCTTTGCCCAAAATAAGAGCAAATAGATAGTGCATGAGAGACAGCGCTTAGTCTCGAAAAATAGAAAGGCAATGATTGGCCTTATGTAAATAGGAGGCAGAGCTTATCCTCATGCAAGATTCGGGACTGGGCTTAGTCCCATGCAATGGGAAGGCATAGCTTAGCCCTATGCAAATATGGAGGCAGGGCTTAGCCTCATGCAGATGGACACAGAGCTTAGTCTCATGCAAAATTCGGGACAGGGCTTAGTCCCATGCAAATGAAGGAAGAGCTTAGCCTTATGCAAATATGGAGGCAGGGCTTAGCCTCATGAAAATGGTGACAGAGCTTAGTCTCATGCAAAATTCGGGACATGGCTTAGTTCTATGAAAGATTCGGGACAGAGCTTAGAACCATGCAAATGAAGGCAGATCTTAGCCTTATACAAATATGGAGGCAGGGCATAGCCTCATACAGAAAGGAGACAGAGCTTCGTCTCATGCAAGATTCGGGACAGGGCTTAGTCCCATGCAAGATGGGGGGCAGGGATTAGTCCCATGAAAATGAAGGCAGAGCATATTCTTATGCAAATATGGAGGCAGGGCTTAGCCTTATGCAGAATGTAGACAGAGCTTAGTCTTATGCAAGATTCGGGACAGGGCTTAGTCCCATGCAAATGAAGGCAGAGCTTAGATTTATGCAAATGGAGGCAGGGCTTAGCCTCATCAGATGGAGACAGAGGTTAGTCTCATGCAAGATTCGGGACAGGTCTTAGTCCCATGCAAATAAAGGCAGAGCTTAGCCTTATGAAAATATGGAGGTAGGGCTTAGCCTCATGCAGAATGGAGATAGAGCTTAGTGTCATGCAATATGCGGGACTGGGCTTAGTCCTATGCAGAATAGAATAAATAGCCGATGATAGCAGAGTTCTCTTAGCTGGTAGTAGACTTCAGTATCGAGGTTGTTATGAAGATTATGACTTTGAAGCATGTATATTCTTTGTTCCTGCATCGAAAGAAAATTTGTGAGTTCTGTAAAGGGGAGGTTGGTTCACGCCTCCGTCGGCTTGCTTTGCTTGGTCCAGGAATCTTGTTCAAATCATTGGGGTAATGTTTTTCTAAATAGAGTTATTTCCCAAGCAAGCATGCATAGCTTTCAAAGTAGTAAAATTATTTTAAGAAACTTGTTAGATGAACCAATGATTGTGACACAATCCGAGACATCGCGACTTCTCTTGCCGTAGAATTTTGAGGGTCCTCCTCAAAAATTTTCCCCAGTTAGATGGACAAACCTCTCTGACTACTGTACATGCTGCGAACGGCTGAACTTGCTTCGGAATTTTGGGGTCCTCCTCAAAATTCTACCCTAATTTTCGATTATGGGGGAAATAAGATTTTTATTGAATTGTGACCAAACCCACAGGGCTGCCTATGTATCCCCTCTTAAATGGGAATCAGGTCGAGCGTAGTTCATTTACATCATTTGCAGAAACATAAATAATTACACATAGTATCGCTTGACTGCATCTGAATTGATCGATTTTGGCTAGACTTCTCCGTCCATCTATGAAAGTATAAGGGCTCCTCCTGTCAATACTCTGTGAACCATGTAAGGACCTTGCCAATCGGGAGAGAATTTCCTTTTGACTTCGTCCTGATGTGGAAAGATATTCTTCAACACCAACTGTCCCAATGTGAACTGTCTCGGCTTGACTCTTTTATTGAAGGCACTGGACATCCTGCTTCGATAAAGTTGCCCATGACACACTGCATTCATCCTTTTTTCTGTCTATGAGGGCTAGTTGCCCATAAATGTTCTTTATCCATTCTGCATCGATGAGCTCAGCTTCTTGTATGATCCTCAGGGAAGGAATCTCCACCTCGGCAGGAATAAAAGCTTCATTACCATAAACTAGTAAGTGAGTTTCCCCGGTCGATGTGCAGACTGTGGTACAGTATCCTAATAAAGCGAATGGCAGCTTCTGGTGCCACTGTTTGTGATTTCCTACCTTCTTTCTCAGTATCTTCTTCATATTCTTGTTAGCGGCTTCTATAGCTCCGTTCATCTGAGGTCTATAGTCTGTGGAATTTTTGTGCTTGATTTTGAAAGTCTTACACATGGCCCTCATCAGATCATGGTTGAGATTGGAGGCATTGTCAGTGATGATTGATTCTGGAACTCCAAACCGACAAACAATCTGGTCGCGAACAAAATCTGCCACGACTTTCTTAGTCACTGCCTTGTAAGATGCTGCTTCGACCCACTTGATGAAGTAATCAATATCTACCAAGATGAAATGGTGCCCATTTAAGGCGGTGGTCTCGATTGTACCAATGACATTCATTCCCCAGGCGGCGAATGGCCAAGGTGAGCTTGTTGCATTGAGCTCATTTGGCAGCATTTTTATCATATCTGCATGTACTTGACATTGGTATCATTTTCGGACATACTGGATGCAACCTTTCTCCATGGTCATCCAGAAATAACCGGCCCTAAGTATCTTTTTGGTCAAGACAAATACATTCATGTCCGGGTCACAGGTCCCAACATGTATGTCCTCAAGTAGTTTAGAAGCTTCTCTTGCATCGACACATCTCAGTAATCCCAAATCAGGATTTCTTCTGTACAGGGTTCCTCCGCTGTGGAAGAAATTGTTGGACAACCTCCGAAGTGTACGCTTATGAGTATGATTTGCATGCTCCGGGTATTCCGCTTTTGCCAAATATTCCTTGATGTCGCGGACCTAGGGTTTTCCATCTATCTCTTATTCAACATGGGCACAATATGTTGGCTGGCTATGGATCCTTACTGGGATAGGATCAATGAAATTCTTGCCTGGATGTTGTATCATTGATGACAAAGTGGTCAATACATCGGCAAACTCGTTCTGAACCCTGGGAACATGCCGAAACTCTATCTTCATGAACCTCTTTCTCATTCCTGCACATGGTGCAGATATGGCAATATCTTGGAATTCTTGGTGGCCTATTCTCCTTGTACCTAGTGCACAAGCAAATCTGAATCATCGATTACCAACAACTCTTGACTATTCATGTTGATTGCCATGTTAAGTCCTAGGATGAAAGCTTCATACTCTGCCATGTTGTTGGTGCAGGGAAATCTGAGTTTAGCAGATACCGCATAATGTTGGCCAGTTTTTGATAGCTCCAATGCCGACTCCTTTGAAATTTGTCGCTCCGTCAAAGAACATCCTCCAACCGTCGTAGGATTCAGAAATAGCCTCTCCTATGAATAGCACCTCTTCATTGGGAAAATACATTTTTAGGGGTTTGTATTCTCCTTCCACAGGGTTCTCAACAAGATGATCGGCCCGTGCATGTCCTTTGACTGCTTTTTGAGTTACATAAACAATGTCGAACTAACTCAATAGGATTTTCCACTTAGCCAGTTTGCCAGTGGGCATGGGTTTCTGAAAGACATATTTTAGGGGATCCATCCTTGATATGAGGTACGTTGTGTAAGCACAGAAGTAATGCCTCAACTTTTAAGTTATCCAGGTCAAGGCGCAATAGGTACGTTCCAATAGAGAGTACCACGCTTCATATGGAGTGAATTTCTTACTCAGGTAATAGATAGCTTGTTCCTTTCTCCATGTCTCATCGTGTTGCCCCAGGACGCAGCCGAAGGCTCCATCTAACACTGCGAGGTAGAGTAGCAAAGGTCTGGTTGGCTCTAGCGGGACCAAAACTGGTGGTACTAGGTACTCCTTGATCTTGCCGAAAGCACTTTGACAATCCTCGGTCCAACTAGTTGCAGCATCTTTCTTCAACATCTTGAAAGTTGGCTCACATATAACTGTGGACCGGGCTATGAACCGGTTGATGTAGTTTAGCCATCCTAGAAAACTCATTACATCTTTCTTACTCTTCGGCGGTGGAAGCTCCTAGATGGCTTTGACTTTTGACGGATCCAATTCTATCCCTCGGCGGGTGACAATGAACCCAAGTAACTTTCCGGCAGGGACCCTGAATGCACACTTTGCAGGGTTTAATTTCAGGTTGCACTTCCGCAGTCTGTCGAAGAACTTCCTCAAATCTGCTATATGATCTCTGGCTTTCTTGGACGTTGTTCACATACACCTCGATCTACTTATGTATCATGTCATGAAAAATGGTAGTCATAGCCCTCATATAGGTGGCCCCAGCATTCTTTAGACCGAATGGCATCATCTTATAATAGTATATTCCCCATGGTGTAATGAAAGCGGTTTTCTCAGCATCTTCCTCGTCCATCCAAATCTGATGGTAACCGGCAAAACAATCTACAAAGGACTACAGTTCATGTCTGGCACAACTGTCTATTAAAAATTGTATGTTTGGAAGTAGGAAATCATCCTTTAGGCTGGCTCTGTTGAGATCCCGATAATCGACACAAATTCTAACCTTCCCATCCTTCTTCGGAACTGGCACGTGTTGTCTAACCAATTTGGTTTTTCAACCACCCTGAGGACCTTGTCCTTGATTTGCTTGGTGACCTCCTCTTTTATTTTCAGACTCATATCAGGCTTGAATTTCCTGAGTTTCTACTTTACTGGCGGAAACATTGGGTTTGTGGGCAACTTGTGAGCCATAATAGATGTACTTAAATCAGTCATATCATCGTATGACCATGCAAAGATGTCCTCGTACTCTTTCAGGAACTGTGTGTACTCTTCTCTTTCTGATGGTGATAAGTGAATGTTGAAGCGGATCTCCTTGACAATTTCGGAATCTCCTAAGTTGATTATCTCAGTTTCGTCCAGGTTTGACTTGGGCTTGTTCTCAAAGTCCTCTACTTCCCTGACGATTTCCTCGGGTATGACATCCTCTTCTTCTGAATCACTATCATTTTGTTGCGTTGCCTCATTACTTGTCACAGTTGTTGGTTCATCAAGACAGGAAATAGTAATGTTGTATAGATAAAGATATGAGAGAAAATAGTAATAATAAATATCGATCCATTGAAACATAAAAGCAATTTTCAATAATTTAAACAACGTTTTTGGAACGCTGGAGATTTTATTTAAAACAAATGAAAAAAGGGAAATCATTTTCTTAGAAAACAACAAAATAAACAATGTTGTTCAGCCTTGCTACCGCGGACTCGTCGGGCCCTGGATGGTCTGACAGTCCAACTCTTGAGGAATGATCCTTTCTCCACAGCTTGGATGGTAGGGCCTTCATCATCCTCCTCCTCAACAATTACACAACAGTCCATGTCCTCATCCTCCAGGAACAAGTTCCTTAAAGCTGCCAGTGTTTCCTCCTCCTCTGATCCCCATATGATGTCGGTCTGCTGGAAAGTCTGACTCAGGTGTGGTACAGGCTGCTCAAGTGGATAGTACGGACCACACCACGGTGGTGACCAGTCATTGTATTCTTGCCCGGTGTACTGATACCCTATCCCAAAGGTTGTACCATGACTTTCAATTGTATTGGCTTGGAGATAACCTGAAGGTTTTTGCCAAGACCCTTGCCGGGTTCATATCCTCTCCATGCTAGTATACTTTCTATCTTGCTGCTCCACCACTTATCTTTCTCGATTGCATTGACCTACTCGATTTGATGATAAGTTTCTCCACCGAGCCTTCTTCTATTCTAAACCACCTGGATAGTCTGATGGTTGTAAATGGGGTTGCTCCCATCTCCATAGATAATCACCTCTTGATGGTTCCATCCAAACTTCACTGTCTGATGCAAAGTTGATGCCACAGCTCTAGCGGTGTGTATCCATGGTCGTCCTAACAATATATTATAGGATGCAGATATATCCAGCACATAGAACTCGACATCAAACCATGTAGGCTCCATCTGTAGACAAAGATTGATCTCTCCAGTGGTAGCTCTCTAAGACCCGTCAAATGCATTCACATTCATAGTCCCTTCTCGTATCTCATACAGGCCTTTGCCCAACCTCTTAAGTGTTGTCAATGGGCAAATATTGAGACTGGATCCCCCATCTATCAGAATTCTGGCAATGAAATTATTCTCACATTGCACCGTAATGTGCAGTGCCCTATTATGATTCAAACCCTCGGGTGGCAGCTCGTCCTCGTGGAAGTTGATTTTATGACTTTCCACCACTTGTCCTACCATATTGGCCATTTCTCTACCAGTGGTGTTTGTAGGTACATATGCCTCACTTAACAATTTAAGAGAGCATTCATGTGAACTTTTGAATTCTGTAGTAGTAACGGGATAGATATCTGAGCAGGATTCTTGTTCAAATGATTGGTGACTGAATACTCCCTTGCTTGCACTTTCCTCCAAAGGCCATTCGGTCCCGTTTCAATAACGGGCGGTATGTGAAGCCTGCTTACTGGATTCTCCCAAATGCTCAGGTGTATAGAATTTTCCCATTCTGGTCATTCCTTGCGCAATGCCGGATTCTTCTATTTTGATCTTTCCTCTTCTTCTAGCTTCGGCCACATAATCCCAAGGTACAGCCTTGGTGTCGAAAGGCGGTGTGGTTGACACTGTCACTTTGAATGGTGTGTCTACTTCCACTTCGAATGGAACATGCGCAGCTGCGGGGGTGCTATCTCAACTTCAAATGGAACCGATACAGCTACCTCAACCTCCACTAGCGGATGTATTTGTACTATAATAGGATTGAGCATGATTATGGGTTTCTTAGGATTTTCACCCTCTTTGATAAGTCCAATTGATCCCTCCAGATCCCATTCTGTCACGCCCCAAAACCGAGGGACGAGACCGGCATCTAACCGGGTCAACTCGGTCAAGCGGACCTGGATTTTCTTTCCTACCCAACGCGTTTTCCCGTATATACAATGCACCACATTCCGTATGAATTAAAAACTTAGGATTTAAGCGTGGATTTACAAACTTAAGTTCATTTCTCTTTTAGCATTTCAACAATTGATTCCCAAAAACATACACAATACATACATAACTTTACAATACGGACCACGATTCTGAATATGTACAGTTACTACCAAAAATACATATAAACACCCACATCATGTCTATGGAGCCTCTACGAATACTAGGAGTATATACAATACTTGTCGGAAACAAGGCCCCGGCTATACCTTACAATACATAACAGACTCAAAAGAGATGGCATGAATTACACACGGCCCCGGGAGGAAGTGGGGCTCACCAGATTTTGCTGAAAGATGAAGAATAGGCACCACTAACTGCGAGCTGAGCTACCTGCTATGGACCCACCTACATCCAAATAGAAGATGAAGCGCCCCCGGCAAAAGGGACGTTAGTACTGTGGAATAGTACTAGTATGTGTGTTTTATTCTTACACAAAATCTGAGAAATTGGGGAAAAGGGTGAAGACTTACCTCTTTGAGTGAAGGAGATGACAATAACTTGATAATTTCCATGCTTGAGTGATTTTGGAAAAATCAAATTGAATGATGTTGAAACCTTCTCTCTCAAGAACTCTCTTCTTCTCTCTCTAGTTTTGGTCAGAAAATCCTTAAAAATGAGGGGAAGGGGTGTTTTATAAAACAGGGGGTCGGATCTTAAATTTAGAAAATAGGAGCCCCGACACAGAGATGCGGTCAGGAATGCGATCCTGTCACATAATTGGCCTTCAAATGGGCCAAATAGGGAACCACACTGCCCAAGTATGCGACCACTATTCAGTCCGCATACCTGCTATGCGATCACACAGTGTATCGCATAACCTCCCTCGCAAAAACCATGGGGTAAGAATGCGACAACTATGTGGTCCACATACCCAAAATGCGATCGCATTACGGGCCGCATAGTTGTCCTTAATTTGGGCAGGCTACTTTCCAGGTATGCGACCACTATGAGGTATGCATACCTGTTATGCGATCGCATAGTGCGTTGCATAACACACAATTCCTGGAAAATTCAATCTTTCAAGTTCTGGGATACATTTTACTCAAAATAGTACCGTTTTAAGAATTTCTACAGTTATAACAGCACAGGGACCTATTCGGGCATTATTTTAGACATAGAAATTTTACGAGTTTTTACATCCTCCCCACTTAAAATCATTCGTCCTCGAATGAGGATCAGGAAATCATTTGGTTTTGAAAACACAATATGCCAACCCCCAATTTTTTTTTTCTAACTTCGATATTTTCTGAAAATTTTGCTAGAGTTTTCTTTGTAATTAGGACTATCTACCTGTCAGAGAGCCCCCGAAACACATGTT
The DNA here is from genome assembly GCA_005239505.1 of Nicotiana paniculata. NCBI lineage: Eukaryota > Viridiplantae > Streptophyta > Magnoliopsida > Solanales > Solanaceae > Nicotiana > Nicotiana paniculata. Next base: position 52,948 of record MDKI01075150.1, read on the forward strand.
CTTAACCAATTCCACACATAACTAGTTATTTCATGGCTTTGCACGTAATTTGGTCATTTCGACAAGTCCCCTATAATTCAATTACTTCAACATGCCATATACACTTCAATTAACCCTTACCAATCTACACTTCAATTAATAATTTAACCATCACATGAGTTTCACATAATTTCATTCACTCCAAGGGGTCGCACATTACTCAAATAGTCACAACATACACAATTTTGGCACAACCTGAGGAGTTAAAATAGTAGAGCAATTAAGGGAAAATGGGGTGCTTTTGCACAAAACTGAACATAACATATAATTGCTTAGAGATGACAATTCGCACGATCACTACTAGACTTATTCAAACAAATGGGGATATTTTTCTTTCATTTCATTTTTCGCTTCCCACGTAGCTTCCTCAACTTGCTGACTTCGCCACAACACTTTAACTGAGGCAATTTCTTTGTTCCTCAATCTACGGACTTTCTTATCAAGAATAGAAACTGGAACCTCCTCATACGATAATTCTTCATTAACCTCAATAGTCTCAACTGGCATGATGGCTGATGGATCTCAACCACTTTCTTCAACATAGACACATGGAACACTGGGTGCACTAATGACATCTCAGGGGACAATTCCAACCTATAAGCCATCCGCCCTATCCTTTGAGCAATCCTATATGGCCCGACATACCTTGGGCTCAATTTACCTTTCTTCCCAAATCGCATTACTCCCTTCATGGGGGATACCTTCAAGAATACCCAATCATCTACTTGAAACTCCAAATCTCTAAGACGAACGTCCGCATAGGATTTCTGACGACCCTGAGTAGTCTTCATCCTTTCCTGAATGACTTTAACTTTTTCCATAGCTTGGTGCACAAGATCCGGTCCTAGCAGTTCCGCCTTGCCAACCTCGAACCATCCAATCGGAGACCTACACCTCCTTCCGTACAATGCCTTAAATGGGGCCATCTGAATACAAGCATGGAAACTGTTATTATAAGCAAATTCTATAAGCGGCAAGTGATCATCTCAGATACCCTTGAAATCTAATACACAAGCCTGCAACATATCTTCATGCGTTTGAATAGTCCGCTCTACCTGCCCATCAGTTTGTGGATGGAATGTTGTGCTGAGATTTACCTGAGTACCCAAACCTTGCTGAAATTTCTTCCAAAAGTTAGCTGTGAACTGGGCCCCTCGATCCGAGATAATAGATATTGGAGTGCCATGGAGCCTGACTATTTCTTTGATATACAACTGAGAATACTGTTCTGCAGTATCAGTGGACTTGACTGGCAAGAAGTGAGCTGATTTCGTGAGTCGATCCACTATTACCCAAATCGAGTCAAACCTATGTGAAGTACGAGGTAACCCCACCACGAAGTCCATATTGATCATCTCCCATTTCCACATCGGTATTTCCATAAGCTGGGTCAATCCACTGGGCTTCTGATGCTCGGCCTTCACTTGCTGACAATTTGAGCACTTAGCCACAAAGTCCGCCACACCCCTCTTCATACCATTCCACCAATAAATTTCCTTGAGATCGTGATACATTTTTGTAGAACCTAGGTGTATGGAATACCTGGAATTATGAGCCTCTGCCATCACCCTTTCCCAATGATCATCCACGTCCGGAACACATAGTTCCCTTGGCACAGCAAAACACCGTCATCGTTGCCGAGTGAAAATGTTTTGTTCTTAAGATTCAGAATTGTCTCTCTCAACTGTACCAATGCTGGATCTCTGAATTTCTATTCCTTGACTCCTGCTACAAGCGAAGACTCCGCTCCATTACGCACCACGACATTCCCCTCATCTGAGGCTGAAAGACAGACCCCCAGACGGGCCAATTAATAAACTCCCCGATCCAAAAGCCTCTGGCCAGCTCCCAAATGTGCCAAGCTACCCATGGATTTCCGACTAAGAGCGTTGGCTACCACATTCTCCTTCACTGGATGGTACAAAATATTCATATCATAGTCTTTGATCAATTCTAACCACCTCCGCTGCCTTAAGTTCAACTCCTTCTACTTGAATAAATACTGAAGACTCTTATGGTGTGTGAACACGTCCACATGGACCCCATAAAGTAATGCTGCCATATTTTCAATGCAAACACAACCGATGCAAGCTATAAATCATGTGTCGGATAATTCTTCTGATGATTCTTGAGTTTCCTTGAAGCATACGCTATAACTTTACCACATTGCATCAACACACACTCCAAACCAACCCTCGAAGCATCACAATAAACCACAAATCCCTCTGAACCTTTTGGCAAGGTCAACAATGGTGCCAAAGTCAATCTTAACTTTAATTCCTGAAAACTCTTTCCACATGTATCGGACCACTAAAACTTAACTGCTTTCTGCGTCAACTTAGTCAATGGGGGGGCGAGAGTAGAGAATCCCTCCACGAACCTCCGAAAATACCTAGCTAGACCCAAGAAACTGCGAATCTCTGTCGGGGTCATTGGCCTAGGACAATCCTTCACCGATGCAATCTTTTGGGGATCAACCTGAATCCCCTCCCTGGAAACAACATGGCCCAAAAAGGTAACTGATTCTAGCCAAAACTCACACTTTGAAAACTTTACATACAATTGGTGTTGATGAAGAGTCTGCAGAACTGCCCTGAGGTGATTAACATGATCCTCCTGACTCCGCGACTAAACAAGAATATCGTCAATGAAGACAATCACAAAGGAGTCGAGAAACGGTTTGAAAACCCGATTCATAAGATCCATAAAAGCTGATGGGGCGTTGGTTAGCCCAAAAGACATTACCAGAAATTCAAAGTGCCCATATCAAGTCCTTAAAGCAGTCTTAGGAATATCCTGCTCCCTAATTTTTAACTGATGATACTCGAAACGCAAATCAATCTTTGAGAAGAACTTATCACCTTGCATTTGGTCAAACAAATCATCTATCCGAGGAAATGGATACTTATTCTTGATGGTGACCTTGTTGAGCTGCTGATAATCAATACACATTCGAAACAGTCCGTTTTTCTTTCTGACAAAAAGAACCAGTGTGCCCCAAGGCGACACACTTGGCCCAATGAAGCCTTTTTCTAATAGATCTTTCAATTGTTCCTTTAACTCTCTCAATTCTGATGGCGCCATTCGGTAAGGTGGAATAGGTATTGGCTGCGTATCTGGAAATACATCAATCCCAAAATTGATCTCTCTATCTCATGGAATCCCAGGAAGATCGTCCGAAAATACTTCAAGAAATTCATTCACAACAGGCACAGATTCGGGAGCAGGCACCTCTAAAGTGGTGTCCGCAACCCGAACCAAATGATAGATGCACCCTTTCCTGATCATTCTTGAGGCCTTAAGGTAGGAAATGAGTCTACCTCTTGGCACAACATCATTCCTCTCCCACTCGATAACTGATTCATTAGGAAACTCGAGCCTCATAATCCTGGTTCGGCAGTCGAGTTTAGCAAAGCACGAATAGAGCCAATCCATCCCCATAATTACATCAAAATCTACCATTCCTAACTTAATAAGATTGACCGTGGTATCCCGACCACGCACCATGGCAACACAATTTCTATAGACTCGCACGGCCGAAATGGAATCACCAACCGGAGTCGACACAGAGAACGGCTCGTGAAGCTATTCGGGTTCTATCTCAAAACTTGAAGCAATAAATGGAGTAACATATGAAAAAGAATACACGGGATCAATAAGAGCATAAACATCATGGGACTGAACAGTCAGCATAAAATCGATTGGGTCCCCCTTGACCCTACGCTCTACCCTTAGCTGCTCTGCGTCCTGCTGGTGTTGGAGGGCGTGCTGAGGACGTAGCGGCTGATGAACTGGAGGGCTGAGCAGCACCCCTACTTGTGCCCTGACTAGGCGCACGGCAATCTCACTGAACATGGCCCCTCACTCCGCATCTATAGCACCGAAATATCCAAGTAACAAGGCTCAATATAAAATCTCCTACACTTAGGGCATGGGCTCTCCGCTGCTGCTGGAACCTCCTACCGGAATGACCCAACTGATGGAACCTCCTGCTGTCTGGACCTGGTCCAAAGAGACCTCCTCGCTGATAACTGGGCCCTAATGGCGGGGCACTGTCTGAGGACTGAGCATAGGACTGGGATGGCCCTGATGACCCTCTCCAAGGACTAATCTCCCTCCTCCAAATGAACTCCCAGCATTGCCCGTTAACCGGGCCCTACTGCTACTCTCCCTCTCCGTTCTTATCTTCAACTTCCGAGCCTGTGTGTCCTAGGCGAATCCCACGATCTTCCCATAATTCATATCTGAATACAAGGAAGCTGTAGCAACTTCATTAACAACCAAGGGAGCAATGCCCTGAACAAATCGCCGAACTCTGGCCTCCATAGTCGGCATCATGTGAACAGCATATTTGGACAAGCGCACAAGCTCCATATGATACTCCCACACACTCATGTTGCCCTGCTTAAGGACCTCGAACTCCGCAGCACAGGCTGCCATAGTCTCAGCAGACAAGAAATGATCCATGAAGGCATCAAAAAACTCATCCCACTTTTCCGGAGGGCTCCCCTCCCCACGGGACCCCTCCCACATCTCAAACCATGAATATGCTGCTCCCTTTAACTGATAGAAATCCAACTCAACCCCCTCGGTCTCTGTAACCTTCATAACCCGGAGAATCTTGCACATCTCATCAATGAACTCCTGAGGATCAGCCTCTGGGTTGGTGCCTGTGAACTCTGGAGGGGCTAACCGCAAAAACTGGTTGACCCTGGAACCTGAAGAATCCCCTTGCTCGCTAGAGGATGCACGGGCAGCATGTGATCTTTGGTCCTGGGAGGCCACTAGCTGAGTCAACATCTGAAATAGCTCCACTGAGGTCCCCATCAGAAATACCGGGACCGAAAGCTGGGACTGAAGAAGAATCAGGAACATCAGCGGGAGGGACTGCAGCACCCTCTGCTGGAGCAGGAATAGGAATATCCTGGCCTGGGATGGAAGAGTCATGCAGATTTAGGGTCGGGAATCATTCTCACCCACACCATCAGATAAAGAATTCACAGCCATTCCTAGGGTGGCATTGACCTCTACGCCGAGTCAGGCTTTCTTCTTGGGTGCCATTTACTGAAAATTGGGACAATGCACGAGTTAGAGATAGACAACCTCACCTTCCACCACATCGCACAATATAGAATAGCAATAAAAGGGTACTTTCCTAAATGTTCATGCAGCCCCTTAATTATAGATGTGGTTGACAACACACCGATAAGAAGGGTTCTACTAGACACGGCTCCGAGACATCCTAGGACACTTTTAAAACCTTAGGATCTGATACCAAGTCTGTCACGCCCCAAAATCGAGGGACGAGACCGGCACCTAACCGGGTGAACCCGGTCAAGCGGACCTGGATTGCCTTTCCTACCCCACGCGTTTTCCCCGTATATACAATGCACCATATTCCGTATGAATTAAAAACTTAGGATTTAAGCGTGGATTTACAAACTTAAGTTCATTTGTCTTTTAGCATTTCAACAATTGATTCCAAAAACATACACAATACATACATAACTTTCCAATACGGACCACAATTCCGAATATGTACAGTTACTACCCAAAATACATATAAACACCCACATCATGTCTATGGAGCCTCTAAAAATACTAGGATTTTATACAATACTTGCCGGAAACAAGGCCCCGGCTATACCTTACAATACATAACAGACTCAAAAGAGATGGCATGAATTACACACGGCCCCGGGAGGAAGTGGGGCTCACCAAATTTTGCTGAAAGATGAGGAAGAGGCACCACTAACGGCGAGCTAAGCTACCTGCTATGTACCCACCTACATCCATAAAGAAGATGTAACGCCCCCGGTAAAATGGACGTTAGTACTAGTATGTATGAGCAAACTTTACTCAAAGTAAAATAAAGAGGTGCACAAATTGGAAGCAGTTAAAAGAACCAACACATAGTGCACAGTGATACAGAAACAAGTACAATTGAGAGCCTCATAGATTCTTATTTCAACACAATCACATTTCAGCTTTATTACATTCTATTGCGGCGTGCAACCCGATCCCACCGTACAGTTTACACTCCACCCTTATTACTTCGTGTTGCGGTGTGCAACCCGTATCCCACCGTACAATTTACACTCCACCCTTGTTACCTCTCCACCTTTATTACTTCGTGTTGTGGCATGCAACCCGATCCCACCGTATAATTTATATTCCACCCTTGTTACCTCTCCAGCCTTATTACTTCGTGTTGCGGCGTCTAACCCGATCCCACCAAACCATCACGTTTCATGGGAAACAATAACAACCCACAATTCAATCACAGGGTTTCATATCATCAAGAGTACAATTTCATAACACCCAACCAATCATGTGTTCACAATAGTCTTTATCATCCATTAATTCAACCACAACGATGTTCATCAACAAGAATATAAATTCATTACAACCAACAATCCATATGAAGTTAATCCACAACAAACCTTGACAACAGTGAGTCATATACGATATTTCCATGGTCATTTATTTCAATTAGATCAATTCACAACCCCCTTTCATCACTTGTTACACAGCCCTTATCACTTAGATACATTTACACATTTGAGTTCGTTATCATTCTTTCATACCAACATACTCAAGCATTTAACGAACCTTGCACATGATAGAGTAATCACATAGAAGTCACCTGTTACAATTTCAATTATCACGATAGTTGACTAAGAGAATCAGAGAATGGAATCTCACACCTCAACACAACAGGACAATCAATTCACATATACTCAGCAAGAAGCTCATACCAAATGTTTGGACACCAACAAGGTGACTCTACCAAGATTAAAGTTAGCCATACATACCTCGAGTCGTACTCTTTTTAATTTCTATCGCAATTCACCGGACCGTCTAGCACCGTCAATCTATTCCACAATGTGACATATTTCACTTAGAATTAGGAGTCTTGTACTCAATTGAGCATTTTATCAAACACTATGTGACCCCTTAGACTACTAACCCCCTTTTAAGAATGATTACCCAAACTTGTTTTTCCCTCTACTAGATTTTGGGGTTTAACCCACATGCATGCAAGATTTCACTTTTTATTTTCAATAACCAACCTATGTGTGTTTTATTCTTACACAAAATCTGAGAAATTGGGGAAATAGGTGAAGACTACCTCTTTGAGTGAAGGAGATGACAATAACTTGATAATTTTCGGGCTTGAGTGATTTTGGAAAAATTAAATTGAATGATGTTGAAACCTTCTCTCTCAAGAACTCTCTTTTTTACTCTCTATTTTTGGTCAGAAAATCCTTAAAATGAAGGGAAGGGGTGTTTTATAAAATAGGGGGTCGGGTCTTAAATTTAGAAAATAGGAGCCCTGACACAAAGATGCGGTCAGGAATGGCATTCCTGCTATGCGGTCCGCATTCCTGTCGCATAGTTGGCCTTCAAATGGTCCAAAATGGGAACCACATTGCCCAGGTATGCGACCATTATGCGGTTTGCATACCTATTATGCGATTGCATAGTGCATCGCATAACCTCCCTCGCAAAAACCATTGGGCAAGAATGCAACAACTGTGCGGTCCGCATACCCAAAATGCGATTGCATTCCAGACCGCATAGTTGTCCTTAATTTAGACAGGCTACTGTCCAGGATTGCGACCACTACGCGGCCCGCATACCTGTTATGTGATCGCATAGTGCAACGCATAACGCGCAATTCTTGGAAAATTCAATCTTTCAAGTTCTGGGATACTTTTTACTCAAAATAGGACAGCTTTAAGAATTTCTACAGTTATAACAGCACAGGGACCTATTCGGGCATTATTTTAGACATATAAATTTTATGGGTCTTTACACATTCCTCATCGGTCTATATCACATTGATACCTTCACCCCTATGATCTGGGAGGGGGTTATTGCGCATGTTGGGTGTTGCTTCTTTATCCTGAATGACCCTATTATCAATCAAGGTATGGATCTTATCCTTCAGTGTTCGACACTCGTCAATGGTGTGCCCTTTCATGCGAGAATGATATGCACAGGTCTTGTTTGGGTTGACCTATTGGGATGGATTCTCCATGATTGTAGCAGGGATAGGAGTGATGTAACCAGCATCCTTCAGCCTTTCATACAACTGGTCAATGGTTTCGGAAATGGCAGTGTATTGTTTAGGTGGTCTGCGGTAAAAGTTAGGCCGAGGTCTTGGGTAGTTTGGGCGAGTTGGAGGTGACTGAAAGTGAGAGGGTTGGGAATTATATGTGTGATGAGCAGTGGCTAGTTGGGAATATCTGAGAGGTGATGGTTGATATGTGGGCGGAGGTTCTTGGTATGTAAGTGGGGAGGTTTGATATACAAGTGGAGTTTTGGGTCCTTGGGTGACCATTACTGTTCCGACATCTTTATTCTTCAATATACCCCCTGACTGCAGTGCCTTGTTTGTGGCCTGCAATGCCTTAAAGTTTGTTACCATACCGCTTTTAATTCCCTCTTCAATCCTTTCTCCGAGTTTGATGATATGTAGAACTTGTTGTTTTCAATAACCATCAATGTTTCATAGTACTGCGGATCCTGTGCTTTGATGAAGAATTTGTTCATCTATTCCTCGTCCAATGTCAGCCTGACTTTGGATGCTTCTGACTTCCAACGAGTGGCATACTCGCGAAAGGTATCAGTGGGCTTCTTCTTTAAGTTCTAAATGTAGAAGACATCCGGCGCTTTCTCTGTGTTAAACCTGAATCTGTCCATGAATTCATACGCCATACTCACCCAATTGGCCAACATCTTGGGATCCTGGCTGATTTACCAGGATAAAACATCTCTTGTAAGACTCCTCATAAAAAGCTTCATTCAAATTCTTTCATCATTTTCGACCCTACAAGCTTGTCGCAATAAGTCCTCAGGTGAACTCTGGGATCACCTATTCCGTCAAACATTTCGAACTTGGGAGGTTTGTAATTATCCAACAGTTCTACATCTGGCTTTATGCATAGGTCTTCATAGTTCAGACCTTCTATCCCTTTGCTTCCTTTAACGCCTTGAACCCGACTTGTCAACTTCTTAAGCTCTTCAGCCAGGTTCGTAATGAGCAGGTCCTTCTCAGAGGATTTTGGTGTATAGGATACGGGCTGAGTGGAATGAGGTAGGGTTTTTACGTATATAGGGTTGTTTTGGTGACCGGGAGTTGTTGGGTTCGGGAATGATTTGTGGGGCATTTTGTGGAGTATGGTAGGTGTTTTGCTGGTATTGTGGAGGGATAGTTTGATTCTGTGGAGGGGTTGTGTAATGGTGGGGTGCGGGATTCTGAGTGTTTGAATGGTTGATGTCTGGGATATTGAGTGTGAGGGATAGGTTTTCTAAGCTCCAGACCTGCTCGAGCTCACCCTGGAGTTCTAGTACTTTCTGCTCAAGTTGTGATACTACATCATTTGGGGCATGTGTACTTCGGCCATCAGAAGCTTCTGCATGTTCAACATATGTGTTGTTGTCTCTTCTAGTGTTGTTCAAATCATCCATCTTCGCTTTCCCTTTTCCTTTTGGTGGACTTGGAGGAGGAGAAGGTGGAGGACCCCTGGATATAGTATGATAAGCTGATGATGCTAGTATGCATGAACCAACCTTTGGAGAATGGGAATAATCGAAAGAAAGAAAGAAAACAAAAGGTAGAAAAGTCAGTAAGAACTCTGAAAAGAGTATTTGCGGTATTTAAACACATTGCGGAATGTAAATTCGCGTCCTATTTTGGGAGCCTCGTTGTACCCAAGGTAGGCCTAGAGACAAGTTATTTTGGAGAACTTAGATTCCAATAATTGCCTCATTTCATTAATATAAAAATAGATGAATCCAACATGATATTAAAATAATAAAAGATAAGTCACTACTGGCATTTGGCTTTATTACATTTAGGAAAAAGCAGGTAAATATAATCTACTTGGTCCCAGAAGGACCTTCCCCGGGCTTGATCTTTCTGACTCCGTCAATCAGGTCCCCTAGTTCGTGCATGCCCAACAACAGGTATACTCTTGCCACATGTCCTCCCTCGCTTCCTTCAGCATTCTGGCAGTCAGCAACCCTCTTTCTTATCTTTCCTTCTAGATCCATCAAACTCTTTTCCAGATATTCTACCCTTTCATTGGAGGTGATAGCCATTTCCCTCCATTCCCTGATTAATCTCTTGTTTTTCTCGTGTATCTCCTGATGTTCGGCCTCGGAGTCATGAATCCTCTTGCGCAACTTGTTGTACTTTACTTGGGTTTCTGCATCTTCATCTATGAACCTGTTTCCCCGACCAATTCCTGGCTCATCTTTCCCAGCTAAGTTGTCATCCAACCATGTCGGGTAAAAGGGTGCATGTCCCGCATGATACATGTCTGTCTAGATGGTTTCCTTTTCCATAATAATCTTTGAGTGCCACATATGTTGAGATTGACACTTTTAAGGGATGTCGTCATCCTGAAAATCTACCCGAAAATGACTTATCTTTGCGACCCGCGGTATGATTTTCTTCCTGCCTACCTGCCTCATAACCCTGATGGGAACATAAGGGTATATTCCCCTTAACCTGATCAACACTAAGTGAGGAGCGTCCCTTGACCTGATGATGAATTCGTCAGTAGGGAACCATTCAAACATCCACTGAACTTGATCCTCAGTCAAATTGTCAAAGAACTCCACCCATTCCTTAGCACTCTCTGGCTGAGCAAACCTGTCCAGAATATAAGTCATTTGTTTAGGATGATGGAAGGCAATATGGTCATTCCAAACCCTTCGTGGAAACTCCTGGCGATATTGACCCTTTTGGAGATGTTCCATTAACCACAAGTGCAGCAGCAAATTACAACCCTCGAAATGTTTGGACCCTTTCTGACAGTGGTCCAAGGCCCGGTAGATTTCAGCTATAATCATAGGGTCTATGGTGTATGTTTGTCCCTCGATTCCTTCCATTAGAGTCTTGTGAACATAGCCAGTCTGGTGTGAATTAAGAGCTACAGAGGCGGATGCGGATTCAGTCCGAGCTAAGTTCATAGGTATTGCCTAAAAATATAAATTTTATAGAAAAACAGAGCACTGACCTAAACTAGACCTCTTCTAAGGCAGAAAGAAGGTCAACCTCACCTCAGGTAATCACACCTTTCTTTCTCGACAAAGAGTCAAAAATTTCCCTTTTCGTTGGGAACATTGTCATACCCAAGAAGCAAACAATGAACACGCAAACTCTGCGATGAATATGTCCCAAGTGAAGTGATGGAAAATCATCATGTAAATTACGGTAGGACTTTCTATGACCGTATCTCTCATACAAATAATCAAATGGTATATAAGATTTCTTTAAGCACTCCAAATCAGCATTCTTTTTCAGACCCATCATTTTTAGAAATCCCCTAACAGTGTGATTTTCTGGTACCAATAACCCAAGTCTGTCACAAGGTAGCCCAGTAAATCCCCCGATTTCCTCTAGGAGTAGGGTCATTTATATATCCCTAAAGCAAAACACGAATTTTTCACGATCCCAGAACATGGTTGCAGTTTCTATCAACATGTTATTTGGCTGGATGTCTAACAGAGAAGACAAATTTCCCAGGACCTTTTTCACATGTTTCTTATCACTTGAGGAAAGATCTTCCCACCAATCTAGTAGCAGTGGTGGTTTATTTTGGACCATGACGAACCTGGGGACCTCGTGCCTCATTTTCTACAAAACAAATAAGGTTAAGCCTTTCCCCCTCCAGATTTGACTATTTATATATCCATGATTAGTATGTTGGCATTTAGTTCTCCAAAATTAATGCACAAAACGTGGTTGCGTCCATTGGGATTATGGAAACCCAGTGGACTTTTGGATAAGGTTTGTCTTAAAGGGTTATTATGTGGACAACATACTAACCCGGATAGGTTTGACCATGATGCATGTACAATTATAATAAGAGCAAGGTTGCTAATGGGGTCTAGACTGTACCCTCAAGCGGACAACTTGAGGGGGAAGGGCACAGAACCGTCGATTGCACCGCTGATCGACTAGTTTTACCGCAAATAAGCTTTTCCGAATTTAAAGGGTGATATATAGGAAGAGCGCAACCACTCATAAAGTGTTGCTATAGTATTGGTTACGCACGAGTGGAATATGATGTTGATCATGATTTATGCCGCAGTAAATAGCATGTTGTCATGTATTTACACGTTAGGAAAATAATAAATGCGGTATTTAATAACTGAAAGACGTTTAAGAAAGGAAAATAAATCAGTTTCCGCAGTAAAGGAAATCATAAATGCTCAAAACGGGAAATTAAATTCACATAAAGGAAAGGGAAAGGGTGCGTACGTATTAACAAAGAAGCATGCTTAAGACTAATTTACAAAAAGCAAGTTTGTTATGGTAAAATCCTAAAATCCCCCAGCAGAGTCGCCATGATGTCGCGTCCCCTTTTCCTCGCAAAATCGGGTTTCGACATTCATTTGGGCAACTCCCTTCCTTTGGGTAAAGGGGGTATGGAAATTGAAGAGCCGCCACCTAACGAATTTAAGGTGCGTTAGGGAACCTAATGAAAATAACTCATGAAACCAGTCTACATTACCAGAGATTGGGTAAGGGATTGAAATTACCTTGAGGGGAAAGTATTAGGCACCCCTCGAGGTCCACAATGGTGGGTCCCGGCTAAACTTACTTGGTGAATTAGTCATTTAACAGATAAGTCGTCTAAGCACACATATGTAAATAAGATAAAGGAAGTTTAATAGGTAAGAAATCTAAGCACACATATGTAAAAAGATAGGGAAGTCCTGAGTTATTATCATATCTGTAAAATGCCCGGTAATCCTTCCTCAACTAGAGGGGTTACACGTGATATTAATGCACAGGTCATCATATCCTTTTACTACCCGATTACCCTCCCCTTAGCGATTATATAATCGGTTTTAATTAAACGAACTCTAAGCGTTCATTACCCGTCCATTCCTTGTGGTCCCGGAGGTGTTCAGACCTCTATTTTTAGGCAGTTCTAGACTCTCTTAAAGTGTTTAAAAAGGAAAATCTAAGAGACAACAAGAACAAACGGGACTCTCAAGTAAGACAACAATTAAGGACTAATGTTTGCCTCCGCAAATAAACAGGAAATTAGCACGTCTCAAACAGAAAGATTTCAGATGTTTCAGAAAAGATCCTAAAAAGGGATATCTAGGTGAGCATGACAAACAGAGAATGTGCAACATTATATTAAGGCGAAGCGGTAAAGACCTAATCAATTTGCCTACTGATTTTTCAGAACCTGTTGAATATGGGCAGTCACAAATAATTAAGCAAAGCATAGTTTTACAATTTGCAAGATTTCAATCATCCTACAGGCTTGCCTATGCGTTGAAATTGCTTTTAAACATTCTTATAGACGGGACGGTTATTGACTTAGGCAATGTAGACATGATTTAAAGCGAATACAAACACAGTCCTAAAGCAGGAATTCTAATGCACACAGAGGATGTACATTTTTTTTATGCAGAATTACAGCGGTAAGAGATTTCTAGGCGATCACGATTATGCAGAATTCCGTAACAAGTGAAGTAATGAGCCTATAACACATTGCCTAGTATGCCAAGTGATCTAATAATATGGTAAACATGATATAAACCTAAATAATGATTGCTAATGCGAATAACATAATATGAGCCTAAAGCATGATTTCTAATGCAAGTAAACACAATGTCGACCTAAAGGAAGGATTTCTAATGCAAGTAAACACAATATAAACCTACACCATGATTTCTACCCGGTTTCCCTACAAAAATCCATATCTGAATCCCTCCTAATTTCCCCTATATCTGTTTACAAAGGTTATTATTACAGATCATAAATGAATGAATAAATGATAAATATAAGCTATGCTATAGGGAGCCTGAGACAGGCCCAAAGTGAACATGGAAATACCAGGCCTTCAAAATAGTCCAGGATGCCGAAGTCTGATAGCCAATAGGGTGTCCTAGTGTGTCAAAGTTCCCTAAGGACCTCAGGGATCCCGGGAAATTCTCACACCAAGATCCTTTGGGTAGGGAAGTGATAATGTGGAAAAGACCAGTCCCAGTGTGCCAGCGTTCGGAGGAATCTCATGGATTCCTAGGCAGTGCACACACTGGAGGGGCAGAACTTAAGTAATCTAAGAGTAGAAGTGAGAGTGCTTGACATAGTTGGAATAACTTTGGGAAAGCAGTATAGGAGTAAAACATTTAGAAGTGAAAAAAATACTTTAGGAATGGACATAGTTTGGGAAAACATATTAAGAATAAAAACATTTTGAAAACATTCTGAGGAAAGAAAGGTTCAATAAGCCACAGCAAAGTCACAAAGCTTAATACCACCTAGATTCAAAATTAGTTTGTTAATTAACTCTAGGTGAGGACAGGCAATGTTACAGATTGGGATCAGGGATTGGAAACACAGGAATCAGAAACACAAAACAAGAGAGAGCATTGAGCAACAAGGACAGACAAAGGTCAATTGACATTCAACAACCAAATTCATAGCATTCATTAGAACATAGACTACTAATTTAGAGTCTGAACAGGAAGCCATACTTGATGCTAAAGTAGTAATAGATAGTAAAGCACAGAGACTAAGTGTAGGGATAGTCATGCTGAGGACAGGGGTCTAATTACCAAGAATTAGTCATGTCAATTGAAGTTAGTGGACAGAAGAGATAAGGGCACTAAACATAAAAGTAGACATATTGGTTTAAGCGATAAATAGACTGGAAACTTAAACAGGAATAGCATGATGATTAAAGCAACAGACATGGAAAAATAAACTTAAACATGCATGATCAAAGCAGTAAACAAGAAAGAATGTAGCATTGAGTACATAAGCGATTGAACTAGTGCAGAAGAGACATAGATCACGCTGCCACAGATAATCATATAGGTTTGGACTTCATAATGACATTAGAGATAGAAACATACCAGTTAAGGAAAAAAAGCAAAAGGTAAAGTAGGCAGGATTAAACAGTCTAGCCTTGTCTTTCAGCCGGCTAGACAAACGATGAACACAAGTAGCAGAAAGAGAGATGAGAGAGTTTTTGTGTGTGTGTGTTTGAACTACTGTCTGTCCCTTTAAGAGGCAGAATGAGAGTGTCTATATAGCACTTAGGGAATAAAACAAATAAGGTAAAAGAAATCAAGGTTCAATCAATTAGAATCAGTCAACCAATCACAGAACCAATTCATATAGGGAGTCCGGAAAAGACCCATTTAATTAAGGGATAGTCAATTAACGGTCATAATTGGGTTCAATTAAGGTAATAAATAAAAAATCATACCATATAAGGAATCAGTCAAGTCCCAAACTGTATTGATAGCTAATTAAGGCAAGTAAAAATAGGGAAACAGGTCACAAATAAGGAAATCAGTAAATTCCCAGCACACTGATTTTAACAGGTCCATTAATAGGAAACAATCAGTAAAAATCTTCAAAGAATACTGATTTCATATGAAAGAATTATTTGAATCCTTAAGTAGAAATCAACCAAGTAAAAATCCTAAAGGGTTCTGATTTTAACAAGAAGGAAAGTTGTTCAGATCCTTAACAGAAGTCAATCAAGTAAAAATCCCACAAAATACTGATTTTAACAAGGAAAATCGTTTAAATTCCTAAATAGAATAAGTTAATAGGACTGGCTCACAGAGATAAGCACAATATCGAAATAAAAATTGAAGAAATAAGTATAACACACAGAAACATTTTGGGTTCGAGCGTACATACGAAGATTAACCAAACATGTAAAAAGGTGAATAGATTAACCACTTGAAAGTAAAAACCTTAGGAGAAAGCCTGGGAAGAACCCTAGTTTCAGAAAGAGTGACTAAAAATCGAAGTAGTTTAATTAAACAAGAGATTTCAAAAGGAAAACACCCAATAATACTCGAATCACTTCAGATCTATAAAGATCTGAGAAGATTCGAACAGTAGTGAAACTAGGGTTTTCAGAAAATTGTAGAGATGAAGAGAATCGGTCAAAACCCATGGATTCATACTAAAAACAAGAGGAAATCCATACTCACAAACGAAAATAGCCTGAGACAAGCCGATAAACAATTTTCAGGCAAGAATCTGGTTGAATCTACACGAGATCCTTCTAAGGGCTCATGAAATCAAATAGCCAGGGAGTATAGGAGACTGGTGGTGGTCGGAGAATGCACGAAAACATCATAGAAGGGAGCTTCTTGCCGGTGACGGCGATTAGGGTTAGGGTAGGTCGAGAGAGAACTGGAGAGATTAGGGAAGTGAGTGACGGCGGAATGAGAAGAATAGGAGGGGTTAAGGTTGGTTGGGGATTAATAAGGTAAGTTTAATTGTGGACCGTTGATCTTTTTAGATCAACGACCACGATTAAAGGGGTTATTGGGTCGGGTAGGTGCATATTGGGCTTAAGGGTTTTGCTGATATTATAAAGGGATTGGGATAATATTAAAAGGGGTTTGGGCTGGTATTAGAAGTGGTTAAGTCTGAAATAAAAAGGGCTATTTGTTAAATACCCCAATAATTGATAAAAAGAAATAATTTATAAAATAATTAACAGATTACAAAATAATTTTCATGCATAGAAATATTTTAAAATAATTACTCAATATTTTTTTAAAATGCAACATGCCACTTTCTGTTAAAATAATGTAATAATGCATGCACGGGCTATAATTGCAAAGTTATTACAATTATAACCCAAGAAATGTAAATGTGGCTATTTGTGAAATAATTTAAGCTTAATATAAACATAAATAGAAAATATTAAGCCATGAAATTGTTATAAATTAATTTGTGATGCAATTAGTAATTATTTACATAATAAAAATACTGGGATAAATTAATAAAAATCCTTAGAAGAAATGCAGAAATTACGGAAAAATATCAATTGATGCCAATGCATAATTTTGAAGTTATATATGCATTTTTAAAAATATTATGGGAAAAATTGGGTGTCAATAGCCGTAGCCAAAGCAATCTTGAGCTTCTGAAAGTTCAACTCACACTCGTCCAACTATTTGAATGGAACATCCTTTTGGTTCGATATGATCTTAATAGTTGTTCATCATCAATTACAGAATCACCAAATAACTTCACGTAACAATAATCCCCTTTCAACCCTTTACAATACTAATAATGAGATGCGATGCATGAAGACCTCATAATTATTTACCCGAGTTAACGTGTCTCATTTAACGCCACATGGGCGGGCACCTACCTTTTAGGTTAAAGCTCAATAATTATAGCACGAATTTGGAAAATTATGCACAGATATTTTTTTCTTTTTTTTATACAAAAATTTTCAAATAAGCCTAACAGACATGACTCCCTATTAGTACTATAGTAAAATTTTAAATTTCACAAGGGAGAATCTAAACACAAGAATTTTCATCATAAGGATCTCGTCCTTATATAATTTCCACCGCGGCTCGTAGCTTGATTTAAACATACCAAATCATATTAAAATGTGAGGATCTCGTCCTCAGTTCTGAATCACAATTACTATGCACATCATGCCAATCATAACATTCTTTTTTTTTCTTCTTTTAAATATTTTCCGTTAAACAAAATTACAACACGTAATGATAGACATAGCTATCTCCTTAGAATCTCCCAATATGAATATTCACATAAGTGGATTTCAGGGTTACCAAACTCACGCATAAGTGGATCATATTAGGAGGACTTTCCTGGATACTCATAACCGAATCAAGTTAGGAAATTGTCACTTTATAATAACTAGAGATCGTATGTGTAATGACACCATCTGGTGTAGCGACCTCACCCATACCATAGAAAATATATCAACAGGCTGGGTCTCCACCTCTAGGAGTCTGATCTCCACCTTTGACGTTCCGACCCCTTCCCTAGCTGGACATGTAAATTGAGTTGTAACTGCAATGGGGCACGTAGCCTGAGTGCTCTGATGAAATATGACTCT
Organism: Nicotiana paniculata; assembly: GCA_005239505.1. Classification (NCBI taxonomy): domain Eukaryota; kingdom Viridiplantae; phylum Streptophyta; class Magnoliopsida; order Solanales; family Solanaceae; genus Nicotiana; species Nicotiana paniculata. The sequence continues at coordinate 70,887 of MDKI01075150.1, forward strand.
CCCAAGTCTAGGACAATTCTACCACTAGCCGAAATAAAGTATCAGCCTGCCCTGAGTCATACAAAATTTTACGATCATAATTGAGTCCTTTAATGAGTCTATGGACTTGCTCTCTGGCTATATTGACCGAAGTAGGAGTATGACGGGCTAACTTATCGAACCTGATGGTATATTCTGACACCGTCATGGGGACCTGACGCAATTGTTCAAACCCTATGCGCCACGCATTATGGAGAGTCTGTGAAACAAACTCTTTCAAAAACATTTATGAGAACCGAGTCAAGTAGTTGGCGTTGCAATGGCTGGTCGCCCTCTTTGTAGGCTTACGACAAACACCGGCGGCCAATTTCTTCTTTTACTATGTTGACCCAATACTGCTGAGCTACCCCATTTATTCATATACTCTTCGTTATTCTTTTGGGATAACTCTCATCCCTATTGACACACAATGATCACAAAAGTAGAGCTCTATACAGATAAATCTTGGCACAAACCATATAGTCTAGAAGCTCGTCAACCACTGTACTCCCTCTGGAGCACCCCAAAATCCGCAATCGTGACTTCCACGCTGAGTAGACCTTCGCAAATCCTAGATTTATCTCTTGCAAAATCTCAGGACTTATACATTCCAGGCCAAAACCGATATAACACATAACCCCGTAATCTATTCCTTGACAGTGAACTCCCCCACTTGGCACGAAATCCTAGGTTACAACGTTTGATAATCCACGATGTTAAACTTCACACCTCATATAAATAAACCCCATTGATTTCAACTATTCCCATGTTCTGCAATACTTTATAGCTATGAATCCTTCTGGAACCTGATTGATCCACATGTACCGACTGAGCTAGAACCTCCGCTTCTAGATCCACTTGAGGCTCTACCATAGGTGTTGATGTTCGAGCTCTGGACTGAGCTTTGCCTCTGCCTCTTCCCCTAATCGTAGATGTCATTGGGGCTCCATTTCTTGTTCTGTTGTGGATACATTGCGTGTTGTCGAGATTTGCGAGAGAACAAGAATAGACGAGTTCAATCATCAGTGATAGAATAAATTCGCACAATAGAGTATAATAGAAGTGAAATTGTTCCTAACTTAATAGCCTCTAGGAGATAAGTACAGACGTCTCCTTACCGATCCTTCAGACTCTACTAAGGTTGTCCGTGAATTGTGAGACCTAGGCAACCTAGTGCTCTGATACCAACTGTCACGACCCAAATTCTCAACCCTCGGGATCGTGATAGCACCTAACACAGTACTTGCTAGGCAAGCCAATGTTAGAAATTTACTAACCATTTTCTCTTCAAATTTACCTATACATAATAGAACAATTTTAAATATAAACTGAATCTAATATTTCCTAATAAGTAACTTCATGAATAATAATAATAATAATCGAATAAATAAGCCGAACCTCGAACTAAATATATAACCATAAGCCTACCCAAGGTATGGTGTCACAATTCACGAACTACTAAGAATGCTACAAATAATAGGCTGAAAGAATGTATCTCTGTTTTAAATGAAATAAAACAGTGTCTATATAAAGTAAAGAGAAGATTCCAGGAATCTGCAGCAGATCTACCTCGTGTCTCCGTATCGATGATGTCAGCAACTACTATCTCCTAACTCTGGCGGGTACCTAGATTTGCACAAGAAGTGCAGAGTGTAGTATCAGTACAACCGACCCCATGTGCTGAGTAAGTGTCGAGCCTAACCTCGATGAAGTAGTGATGAGGCTACAGCGGGGCATTAACAATATAACCTGTGAACAATATATAATAAAACAAGAAGGAAATTCTAAACTAAACTAAACAATAATCTGTAGCAATGAATAAAATAACTCAGCCACCTTTTCCAGGTCTCAGCTATAACCAGTTCTCACATAAGTTTCCAAATTTCCAAATTCCACTTTGAAACAACTGTAAGTACATAATATGATAAACAGTAAAGTAAAACAGTAAGTTTTCAAATCCTTGTGTTTAAAAATAAGTAAAACATAAATGTCCTCTCTTATTGCTCCTTGTTGCAGCGTGCAACCCGCTCTCACCTGTCCACCCTTATTGCTCCTCCCTATATATATCACCCTTATTTCTTCTGTTGCAGCGTGCAACCCGATTCCACCTGTCCACCCTTATCACTCCTTGTTGTGGCGTGCAACCCGCTCCTTCCAGAAAATCACATCTCTTTATTGATAAAAAAAAATATTTTCACAATTCAGGTCAAAGCCTTTCACAATATTTATGTCTCAACAATTGTAAACAGAACAAGTTTTACTTTAAATAACAGTAAGAGCATAATACGAAATAATGACAATAAAACAATAAGTATTCCAGCCTTTAATTTATAAACAGTAAAACATGAATATTCTCCCTTATTGCTCCTTGTTGCAGCGTGCAACCCGATCACACATGTCCACCCGTATCACTCCTCCCTCTATATATATATATATATATATATATATATATATATATATATATATATATATATATATATATATATATATATATATATATATCACCCTTATTTCTCATGTTGTGGCATGCAACCCCATCCCACCTGTCCACCCTTATCACTCCTTGTTGCAGCGTGCAACTCGCTCCCACCAGACAATCACATCTCTTTATTTATTAAAAAAAAAAGATTTTCACAATTCAGGTCAAAGCCTTTCACAATATTTATGTCTCAAAAATTGTAAACAGAACAAGTTTCACTTTAAATACAGTACGAGCAGAATATGAAATAATGACAATAAAACAATGAGTGTTCCAACCTTTAATTTATAAACAGTAAAACGTGAATATTCTCCCTTATCGCTCCTTGTTGCGGCGTGCAACCCAATTCCACCTGACCACCCTTATTACTCCTCCCTATATATATGTATATCACCCTTATTTCTCATGTTGCGGCGTGCAACCCGATCCCACTTGTCCATCCTTATTACTCCTTGTTGCAGCGTGCAACTCGCTCCCACCAGAAAAATCACATTTCATTTCTTTATTTATAATAAAGTTTCACAAACCAGATTCCAAACCTTTCACAATACTTAAATCTCAATTATCATAAACAGGAAACTGTATTATTCAGAAACTTCACCAATTATCACTACACAGCGAAACTAACCGAAATGTATAATGTAACACTAACAACCAGCTCAATATTTATGAATCATAACAAAACCCAGAGAACAGCCAACACTTCCAAAATACTTGAAGCACTACTTAAAAATAAGTTAACGAAACCAAGTAATCATGGAGACATTAATGAGCATGAAACAATTAAGCCATGAATCACATAAATTGGAAACGGAAAAAGGGATCATGTTGAACAACAAAATTGGCGGTGTATAGATACTATTTCACCTCACCTATACACCACACACATGAAAATTCACATAGCAATTAAGTGGGGATTCCTATTCCCTAAGTCAAGGTTAAACCAAGCACTTACCTCAATCTCACAAGTAATAACTGCTCTAGCACGGCATTTTCTTTAGAATTTACCTCTAACCCGCTCGAATCTAATCACAATTGGTTCAATATCATCAATTATTGCTTTAAGGAATCAACTTTAATGAAACTCTATGGTTTTCCTATGTTTTCTTATCAAAATACAAAAATCGACCCCGGGCCAGGATATACAATTGGTTTTGGAATTCGACCTCAATTCGAGGTCTAAATCCCCAACTTTTGGAATTCCTAAGTTCTACCCAAAAACCCCCAATTTTTACCATGAAAACTCTAGATTTTTGGTTTAAATCTTGTTAAAAGTTGTTAAGGAATGAAAGGAATTAATTAGACGTCACTTACCAATGATTTGGAGAAGTTTGGGTCTTTGAAAAATCGCCTATGGAGGTTTAGGGTTTGAGGGAATTGAAAAAGAAGTGAAAACCTCGTCTAAAACCTGACTTAACAAGCTGTGGGTCTCGCATTTGCGAACCCTTCGACTTTGGGCAGACATCGCAAATGCGATAAATTTGTCGCATTTGCGAGAAAAAATCTCGCATTTGCGAGATCTTAGGCTGGCCCAGGACTTCGCATTTGCAAAGTCTGATCTCGTAAATGCGAGATCGGAGGCCTGCCAACACCAGATTTTTGTTGTGCAATTTTTCTCTAAGTCTAGACACTCCGTAGCCTACCCAAAACTCACCCGAGCCCTCGGGGCTCCAAACCAAACATGCACGTAAGTCTAAAAATATCATACGGGCTTGCTCGTGCGATCAAATCATCAAAATAACATCAAAAACGACAATTTAACTTTAAAACTCAAGATTTTCTCAAGAACACTCAAATTCCTAACTTTTCAACCGGATGTCCGAATCACGTCAAACCAACTCCGATTCTCATCAAATTTCACAAATAGGACTTAATTATCATTAAAAACTTGTTTTGGGCTCCGGAACCAAAATATGGGCCTGATACCAATAATTTCACATATTATTTCATTTCGTTATTTCTTGTAATAACCACCTAAACAATTTTCTTCAAAAATTGTTTTCTACGGCTAGGGACCTCAGAATTCAACTTTGGGCATACGCCCAAGTCCCATATTTTTATTTCGGACCTCTTGGGACCGTCAGAATATATATCCTGGTCCGTTTACTCAAAATGTTGATCAAAGTCAACTAAAACTAAATTTTAACTCTAGAAATTATTATTTCTCATATTTTAAGGCTAATGAGCCTGGAATAGAGTCTTAATTCATAAGATGACCCTTTGGGTCATTACAGGAATGTGGTCAGTCTTCGGCCATCCCCTTCTAGGGTTCCACGTGTATTTCCTTTAGATGACCACGTGTCATATCATATTTCACTCTATACAAGTAGATAGAAATAGCAATCTAATAATAAGAAAATACCTGACTAACAACCATGGAAATATATGACCAAGGACAGATACATTAATATCCATAAAAAAAAAGTTCCAATAAATATTCCTAATGATTTTCTTTCAGTTTTGAGCGCCAATAAGAACTTATCGGCAGGGTGAAAGCAATGTATAGCCAATTGCTAAAATATTATAATATATAACAAGTAATATAAAAAAAATAGACTTTGAACACCGTTGCATAGCCCATTGGAAAAGGCTGTTCAAATTTTAAATACCCTTATTGAATTTTCTGGCTTCGCCACTGCTTACCGGCATCCCAAGTTTGCATCAAACCTTATCGATTTATCATGATTAAGTGATTTTATAAGGTGAGAATACACTTTAATTAATCGTATTTAAATATGTGCAAACAAATTGCATGCATCTATAGGTTTAAGATAAACAATTTTTAGTCCGTTAGAAGAAGTATAAGCAAATTCATGTATCTAAACTTCCAAGCTTAATGTCACGTCCTTAGTATTTAACTAAGTTTATGTGCAGCACTTGACAACTTGCTCACGATCTTGCACAACTTGTTCACGTTCTTCCTATGCCAAGTCAGCCTTACCACACTCAAGATCGCTAAGGGAATGCTAGAACACCAGAGAATTGCCAAAGGAAGCTTTTGTACTAGAGAGAACTTGATTGTTTTGCTTGGTGAATTACAAATGGATTCCCCCCTCCCCCTATATACTAGTCTTCTTGGGGCTAGTGAGTAAATAATAATTATTATAGAAGTCCTTATTATTTACAAGTAAGACCCCTCTCTAGAATTTTCTACATAGCTAGAATCTTCCAAGGACTTTCCTCGCAAATACACAAGGTTCTAGGGTCTTTCTAGGGAAACCTATATTTCTCTAGAACTTTCCTACAACTTCTAGTATCTTTCCTATGTAAGCTTTTCATATGGGAAAAATATATGTCAAATGGCACCTTCGTGACATGATGATGTGAGGGTCATAACATTAGGGTATGAAAATTCAATAAAATTTTCCTAACATTCCAAATGGTTAAGTACTAGTATTGCCTCTTAGAGACTATAAGTATCATTATCTTAGCAATTTCATCATTACTTTTTAACTGTGTATTTTTGTATTAGGGACAAGAGAAAGAGGTTAAGATAGATCTAGAGCTCGCTTGGATAAGTTGATTGTAAATAGTTTATAAGCTTAAAGTACTGAAAGTCATTTTTAAGTGTTGAAACTGATATTTTAAATAAGCATTTACGTGTTTGGATAGACGTGCTGAAATTTTGTCACGACCCAAATTACCAAACCACGGGATCGTGATGGCACCCAAAACCATACTTGCTAGACATATTAGAAACTTACTAACCATTTTCCTTTTAAAATTACTTTAACAAAATACGACAATTTATAATAAATACGAATAAAGATCAATAATAGCCGAACCACGAACTAAATATATAATTCTAAGACTACCCAAGGTCTGGTGTCAAAATCACGAACTACTAAAGAATACTACAAATAAATAGGCTGAACGAAATAATGTATCTGTTTCGAATGAAATAAAATAGTATCTAGGTGAATAGGATAAGACTCTAGGAGTCTGCGGACGCCAGCAGATCTACCTCGTGTCTCCGAACAAAATGCGCAGCTACTGATATCTCCTAACTCTGGTCAGTACCTGGATCTGCATAAAAGAGTGCAGAGTGTAGTATTAGTACAACCGACCCCATGTATTGAGTAAGTGTCGAGCCTAACCTCCGCGAAGTAGTGACGAGGCTAGCACAAAACACCACATAAAACCTGGACATCAAAATCATGCTAACAGGAAATAATAGAAATTAAAGAATGTAAACAGCAATTAATGGAAAGGGAGCATGCGATAGGGAATTTTCAACATAAGGAATGAGGAAAATCGTAAGGCAAACACAGATAGTGATAAACAATAATTTTAGCAATTAAAGATAGAAAGTAAACTTGTACGGCATCACCCTTCGTGCTTTTACTCTCAGGCTCACCAAATAATAAGTAGAATACACGGCATCACCCTTCGTGTTTTTTCTCTCATCCCTACCAGATTATGATTAAGAATTTGCACGGCATCACCCTTCGTGATTTACTCTCTTCCTCGCCTCATAAATAATTCATGCACGACATCACCCTTTGTGCTTTTCACTCTTCCTCACAATATAATTAAGTCATGCACGACATCACCCTTCGTGCTTTACTCTCTTCCTCGCCTCATAAATAATTCATGCACGACATCACCCTTCGTGATTTTCACTCTTCCACACAATATAATTAAACCATGCACGACATCACCCTTCGTGCTTTACACTCTTCCTCACAATCTCATCAAATCATCAACAACATAAAAGGGGATTTCACGAGAAACAGTATTTCATCATAATTTCTATCACCATTTAATATTTCAATCTCACCTCAATGTTCTCAAAGGAATTTCACAAGAAATCAATATTTCATCATGGTTACTATCATCATTTATCATTTCAATCTCAACTCATGTTCTCAACATTTCACTAACAACAATAATCACAGATGATAGGCTTTAAGACAACCATAATAACAAGAAATAGCATCTACTCGCATGGTATGACCTGACCACCACGTATAGGTACTCGTCACCTCACCTATACATTGGATTTAACAAACAAACAGGTAACAAGTAGTCATACAATACCTATTCCCTCAAGCTAAGGTTAGACACAACACTTACCTTAATTTTGCAGGCCACTCACTTCTCAATTACCGTTTTTCCTTTCGAATTCACCTCCAATACACTCGAATATAATCATAACTAGTTTAATATCATTAATTAATGCTAAAGAAACCAACTTTACTGAAAAATTATGGATTTCCTAAGTTTTATCAAAAAAAGTTAAAACCCGACCCTAGCCTCGCTTGGTCCAAACTCGATGTTTGGACCAAATTCCGTTTACCCATTCACCTCTGAGCTTGAATGTGCAACTAGTTTCTAAATCCAACCTCAATTCAAGGTCAAAATCCCATTTTTACAAAATTCCCTAATTCTACCCAAACCCTAAATTTTTACCATGAAAATTCTTGATTTTTTATTTAAAAGTGATGAAAAACATTGGGTAATTGGAAGAGTAGAGCTTAGAATTTATTACCTACACTTTGGGATGAACTTTGGTGAAGAAAATCGTCTCTAGGGATTGGTAGTTCGAAAAATAGGAAGAAAAAGAGTTATGTCCGGTTTAACACTGTTTTAATATAGCTGGGCAGGCCGTCATCGCGTTCACATGGGCTTGCCCGCGTTCGCATAGATTCAGGCATGTTGTCTTTCGTGTTTGTGGTCACTGGGTCGTGTTCGCATAGAGAAAAGTCAGGTTTCCCTCCACCAGACCCTTTACAGTACGCGTTCGCGTGGCCCAAATCGCGTTCGCGTAGGGTCTCCCCCCAGCCCATCGCGTTCGCGTATGGGGTCCCGTGTTCGCATAGAACAAAAAGGGACCCCATCCTCTATGGGTTCGCGAATGGGGTAATGCGAACGCGAAGAATAAAAGGACTGGGCACCAGAAACAGCAAATATTTCTAATTGTAAAACACCTCGTGGCCTATCCGAAACTCACCCGAGCCCTCGGGGCTCCAACCAAACATGCACGCAAGCCTAAAAATATCATACGGACTAGCTCGTGCGATCAAATCATGAAAAAAAACATGTAAAATTATGAATTAAATCTCAAAACTCATCATTTTTCTCAAGAACACTTAAAGTTCACTATTTCTCAACTGGACGTCCGAATCACGTCAAATTAACTCCGTTTCTCACCAAATTTCATAGATAGCGTTCAAATACTATAAAAAATTTGTACCGGACTCCGAAACCAAAATACAGGCCCCATACCAATCGTTTCAAACGTTAATTCTTTTCTTTATTTCATTAATAATTCAGCAAAACAATTTCTTTCAAAAATTGATTTCTAAGGCTTGGGACCTCGGAATTCGATTTCGGGCATATGCCAAGTCCCATATTTAATTGTGGACCTCACGGGATCGTCGGAACACAGATCCGGGTCCATTTACTCAAAAAGTTGAATCAAGTCAACTAAAACCCAACTTTAAATTCTAAAAATTAGTATTTCTTATATTTTCACATAAAAGCTTCCAGGTTTCACGCCCGGACTGTGCACACAAATCGAGGTAGTTAAAATTAGATCTTTTATGGCTAATAAGCCTAGACGGAGTCTTAATTCATAAAATGACCCCTTGGGTCATCACAATCTCCACCTCTAAAACAAAAGTACGTCCTCGAACAGACATAAAAGATTACTTGAATTGGAAAAAAAGTGTGGATATATACTCTGCATGTCCGACTCGGACTCCCAAGTAGCTGCCTCAACAGGTTGACCATTCCACTGCACTCGAATTGAAAGAAAACTCTTAGACCTCAATTGACGCACATGTCGGTCTAAAATAGCTACCGGCTCCTCCTCATAAGTCAAATCTTTGTCCAATTGGACAGAGCTGAAATCTAACACGTGGGACGGGTCACCATGATATTTCCGGAGCATAGACACATGAAATACCAGATGAACTGAGGATAACCCTGGAGACAACGCAAGTCTATAAGCTACCTCCCCCACTCTATCAAGAATCTCAAATGGTCTGATATACCTAGGGCTCAACTTTCCCTTCTTCCCAAATCTCATGACACCCTTTCATGGGTGATACACGAAGCAATACTCTCTCTCCAACCATGAATGGCACATCACGAACCTTATGGTCAGCATAACTCTTTTTCCTTGACTGAGTTGCACGAAGCCAATCCTGTATAATCTTGACCTTATCTAAGGCCTCTTGAACTAAGTCCGCACCCAATAATCGAGCCTCTCCCGGCTCAAACCATCCAACTGGCGATCTGCACCGCCTACCATATAATGCCTCATAGGGATCCATCTGAATGCTCGACTGATAACTATTATCGTAGGTAAACTCCGCTAACGGCAAGAATTGATCCCGAGAACCTCCAAAGTCGATAACACAAGCGCGGAGCATATCCTTTAGAATATGAATAGTACGCTCGAACTGACCATCCGTCTGAGGATGAAATGATGTGCTCATCTCTACTCGGGTACCCAAATTTTGTTGAATTTCCCTCCAAAAGTGCAAGGTAAATTGCGTACCTCGATCAGAAATGGTAGACACGGGCACACCATGAAGGCAAACAATCTCTCGAATATATATCTCTGCCTACCGCTCCGAAGTGTAAGTACTTGCCACTGGAATGAAATGTGCTGATTTAGTTAGCCTATCTACAATAACACAAACGGCGTCGAACATCCTCTAAGTCCGTGGAAATACAAAAAAGAAGTCCATAATGATATGCTCCCACTTCCACTCAGGACTCTCTATCTGCTGAAGTAAACCACCGGGTGTCTGATGCTCATATTTCACCTGGTTGAAATTCAAACAACGAGCCACATAATCAACAATATCCTTTTTCATCCTTCTCCACCAATAGTTATGTCGCAAGTCCTGGTACATCTTGGCAGCACCTGGGCGAATAGAATACTTAGAACTGTGAGCCTCCTCAAGGATCAACTCACGAAGGCCGTCAATTTTAGACATACATATACAACTCTGCATTCTCAAAACACAGTCATCTCCAACTGTAACTTTCTTGGCACCACCGTGCCGAACTGTATCCCTAAGGACCATCAAGTGCGGGTCATCATCCTGCCAATCTCTGATACGCTCGAATAAGGAAGACCGAGCAAATGTACAAGCTAGAACATGGTTGGGCGAAATATCCAACCTCAAAAACTGATTAGCCAATGTCTGAATGTCTGAAGCTAATAGTCTCTCACTAACTGGAATACATGCAAGGCTGCCCATACTTACTGCTTTTCTACTTAATGCCTCGGCCACCACATTGGACTTTTCCGGATGATACAATATAATGAGGTCATAATCTTTCAATAACTCTAACCATCTCCTCTGTCTCAAATTAATATCCTTTTGCTTGAACAAGTACTGGAGGCTACGATGATCCATGCAAACCTCACATGGCACGCCATAAAGATAGTGCCTCCAAATCTTCAACGCGAGAACAATGGTTGCCAACTCTAAGTCATGGACCGGATAATTCTTCTCATGAATCAACCTCCCATCCTGCATCAATACTGCTCCAAGCCTAACGCGGGAAGCATCACAATATACCGTAAAAGGTCCTGAACCTGATGGTAACACCAATACCGGTGCTGAAGTCAAGGCCGTCTTGAGCTTCTGAAAGCTAGCCTCACACTCATCCGACCATTTAAATGGGGCACCCTTCTGATTCAATCTCATCATCGGGGATGCTATAGATGAGAACCCCTCCACAAAACGACGATAGTATCCTGCCAAACCTAAGAAGCTCCTGATTTATGTGGCTGAAGTGGGTCTAGGCTAGTTCTTGACTGCCTCTATCTTTTTAGAATCTACCTGAATACCCTCTACTGATACGACGTGACCCAGGAAAGCTACTGAGTCTAACCAGAACTCACACTTTGAAAATTTTGCATACAACTGATTATCCCTCAAAGTCTGGAGTGTTATACGGAGGTGTTGTTCCTGCTCCTCCAGACTGTGGGAGTATATAAGAATATCATCAATGAACACGATTACGAAGGAATCTAGATAAGGCTTGAAAACTCGATTCATCAAATCCATAAATGTTGCTAGGGCATTAATCAAGCCAAACGACATCACCAAAAATTCATAGTGCCCATACCTTGTCTGAAAGGCTGTTTTGGGAACATTGGACGCCCTAATCTTCAGTTGATGGTAGCCCGATCTCAGATCAATTTTCAAAAACACCCTAGCACCCTGAAGCTGATCAAATAAATCATCAATTCTCGGCAATGGATACTTATTCTTGATAGTACTTTTATTCAACTGTCGGTAATCTATACATATCCTTATCGATCCATCCTTCTTCTTTGCGAACAAGACCGGTGCACCCCAGGGCGAGACACTAGGCCTGACGAAACCTTTATCAAGAAGGTCTTGCAACTGTTCTTTCAATTATTTTAATTTTGGTAGGGCCATCCGGTTCGGAGGAATAAAAATGGTCTGAGTGCCTGTGGCAACATCAATACAAAAATCGATATCCCTATCGGGTGGCATTCCTGGCAAGTCTGCAGGAAACACTTCGGGAAATTCCCGAACAATGGGCGTTGACTCTATTGAAGAAATATCGGCATTAGAATCACGAATATGATAAAAGTAAGCCAAACATCCCTTCTCAACTATGCGACGAGCCTTGGCATAAGAAATCACTCTGCTGGGAGAATGACGGGAGTCCCTTTCCATTCTAACCGAGGCAACCCTGGCAAAGCTAAAGTAATTGTCCTGGCATGATAGTCCAAGATGTCATAATAAGGTGACAACCAATCCATGCCCAATATGACATCAAAATTGACCATGTAAAGAAGCAACAGGTCTATACTAGTTTCAAGACCCTCAATAATGACTACGCACGAACAATATACACGATCTACAACAATAGCCTCCCCCACCGGCGTAGACACATAAACAAGGACATTCAAAGAATTGTGGGGCACAACCAAATACAACGCAAAATAGGATAACACATAAGAATAAGTAGACTCCGGATCAAACAAAACTGAGGCATTTCTATTGCAAAAGAAAATGATACCTGTAATGACATCATCGAAGGACTCCGCCTCGGGTCTAGCTGGAAATGCATATAATCGGGACTGTGCTCCACCACCCTGAACAACGTATCTGGGAGGAACTATGATGAGCGGGCCTCCACCTCTAGCGGACTGGCCTCCACCCCTAGCAGCCTGACCTCCACCTCTAACAATCTGTCCTCTACCTCTAGCTACCCGACCCCTACCTATGGCTGGTTGGGCAAGCGGTGCTGGAACTATAGCACGGGAATTCTGATACTGAGAATTATCCGACGCGTGAGAAAAATATCTGGAAATATGCCTCGGGTCACCACAAGTGTAACAAGACCTCGGCTGCTGAGACTGCTAGCCGGCAAACTGACCATGTCGACCAGTATGACCACCCTGAACACTCTGGAGAGGGGGTGCATTGATATGAGCTGATGGTGCACTGTAGACTGGCTGAGTAGAAGGAGGCATATAAGAACCGCGACCACCTGAGGTACTATGTGAAGCCTGAAGTGCTGAATGGAATGGCCTGGAAGAATGGCCTCTGCTGAAACTAGCCCTGCCTCCAGATGAGGCACCACTTAAACCACCGGAATGGAGAGGCCTCTTGTCTGATCCCTGACCTCCCATCCCAAGAACCGACTCAACTCTCCTAGCCACATTAGCTGCATCCTGAAAAGAAATCTCGGTACCTGTCTCCTTGGCCATCTGTAACCTGATGAGCTGAGCAAGGCCCTCAATAAACCGTCTGACCCTCTCTCTCTCTCTCTGTAGGCAACAAAAGAATATCATGTCTAGACAAATCCACAAAACGATTCTCATATTGGGTCACAGTCATGCTGCCCTACTGAAGTCGCTCAAACTGACGATGCTCCTCCTCTCAAGTAGTAATAGGCAAAAACTTCTCCAAAAAGAGATGAGAAAATTGATCCCAAGTCAAAGCAGGCGACCCAAATGGTCTAATCAACAAATAATGCCTCCACCATTTCTTGGCGGAACCAGTCATCTAAAACGCAGCGAAGTCGACCCCATTGGTCTCCAAAATAACCATATTATGAAGAACTTCATGAAAGTTGTCCAGATATTCCTGAGGATCCTTTAAAATAGCACCACTAAAGTGAACAGGGAAAAGCTTGATGAACATGTCCAATCTCCACAAAGCATCGGAGGACATAGTTATCCCATCAACGGCCGGAGCTAGAGCAACTGGCTGAATTACCCCAACTGGATTGGCTGCTGGGATTTTAATCTGAGGAGTAGTCTGAACAGGAGTGTGGACCTCTCCTCCAGTTTTAGATGTGGTTGTTGCAACAGGGAATGTGCCAGTCCGGGCTACACTCTCCATAATGCCCACTAAACGGACCAAAGCGTCCTGAAGTACCGGGGTGGCAATAAACCTCTCTGGGATTTGAGTTGGTCCTGCTGGAACGGTCTGAGCTAGAACTCCCTCATTAATCTCAATCTAGGGTTCCACGGCTGGGGATGCTATCTGAGCAATGGGCTGAGTCCTGCCCCTCCCCGGCCCCTGGTGTGGCCTCGGCCCCTGCCCTTAGTACGAGTTGTTGCTGCTGCTGGAGGGACAGAGTGTTAGTCAGCGGAAGAGGAAGCACGTGTTCTCGCCATCTACGAGAGAGTAGACGAGTTCAATCAGTATTTGAGATACCAAGAATCGCACGACAGAGTAGAAATAAAAAAAATAGAGTTGTTTCCTAACTCGATAGCCTCTGAGAGATAAGTACAGACGTCTCTGTACCGATCCTTCAGACTCTATTATGATTGTTCATGAATTGTGAGACCTATGCAACCTAGTGCTCTGATACCAACTTGTCACGACCCAAATTCCCAAACCACGAGATCGTGATGGCGCCCAACACCATACTTGCTAGGGAAGCCGATATTAGAAATTTACTAACATTTTTATTTTAAAGTTACTTAAACATAATAGAACAATTCCGAATAAATAAGAATAAAGATCAATAATAGTCGAACCACGAACTAAACATATAACTCTAAGACTACCCAGGGTCTGGTATCACAATTCATGAACTACTAAAGAATACTACAAATAAATGGGCTGAACGGAATAATGTATTTGTTTCGAATGAAATAAAACAGTATCTAAGTGAATAGGAGAAGACTCCAGGAGTCTGCGGACGCCAGCAGATCTACCTTGTGTCTCCGAACAAAATGCACAGCTACTAATATCTCCTAACTCTGGTTAGTACCTGGATCTACACAAAAGAGTGCAGAGTGTAGTATCAGTACAACCGACCCCATATACTGAGTAAGTGCCGAGCCTAACCTCGGCGAAGTAGTGACGAGGCTAGAACAAGACACCACATAAAACCTGGACATCAAAATCATGCTAACAGGAAATAATAGCAATTAAAGAATGTAAACAACAATTAATGGGAAGGGAGCATGCGATAGGGAATTTTCAACATAAGGAATGAGGAAAACAGTAAGGCAAACACAAATAGTGATCAACAATAATTTTAGCAATTAAATACAGAAAGTAAACCTGCACGGCATCACCCTTCGTTCTTTTACTCTCATCCCCACCAGATTATGATTAAGAATTTGCACGACATCATCCTTCGTGCTTTACTCTCTTCCTCGCCTCATAAATAATTCATACACGACATCACCCTTCGTACTTTTCACTCTTCCTCACAATATAATTAATTCATGCACGGCATCACCCTTCGTTCTCACAATCTCATCAAATCATCAACAACAAAAAGGGTATTTCACGAGAAACATTATTTCACCATAATTTCTATCACCATTTAATATTTCAATCTCGGATCAATGTTCTCAAAGGAATTTCACAAGAAATTAATATTTCATCATGGTTACTATCATCATTTATCATTTCAATCTCAACTCATGTTCTCAACATTTCACTAACAACAATAATCATAGATGATAGGCTTTAAGACAACCGTAATAACAAGAAATAGCATCTACTCGCATGGTATGACCTGACCACCATGTATAGGTACTCGTCACCTCACATATACATTTGATTTAACAAACAAACAGGTAACAAGTAGTCATACAATACTTATTCCCTCAAGCTAAGGTTAGACACAACACTTACCTCAATTTCGCAGGCCACTCACTTCTCAATTGCCGCTTTTCCCTTCGAATTCATCTCCAACACACTCGAATCTAATCATAATTAGTTTAATATCATTAATTAATGCTAAAGGAACCAAATTTACTGAAAAATTATGGTTTTCTTAAGTTTTCTCAAAAAAAGTTAAAACTCGACCCCGGGCTCGCTTGGTCCAAACTCGGGGTTCGGACCAAATTTCGTTTACCATTCACCCCCGAGCCCGAATATGCAATTAGTTTCAAAATCCGACCTCAATTCGAGGTCAAAATCTCATTTTTACAAAATTTCCTAATTCTACCCAAACCCTCAATTTTTACCATGAAATTTCTTGATTTTTGATTTAAAAATTATGAAAAACATTGGGTAATTGGAAGAGTAGAGTTTAGAATTGATTACCTACACTTTAGGGATGAACTTTGATGAAGAAAATCATCTCTAGGGCTTGGTAGTTCAAAAAATAAGAACAAAAAGAGTTCTGTCTGGTTTAACATTGTTTTAATATAGCTGGGCTGGCCTTAATCGCGTTCGCGTGGGCCTGCCTGCGTTCGCATAGAGTCAGGCATGTTGGCCTTCCCGTTCATGGTCACTAGGCTGCGTTCTCATAGAGAAAAGTCAGGTTCCCCTCCCCCAGGCCCGTTACAGTACGCGTTCGCGTGGACCAAATCGCGTTCGCTTAGGGTCTCCCCCCAGCCCATCGCGTTCGCATCAGGGTCCCGCATTCGCATAGAACAAAAAGGGGCCCCAGTATTTTTACTCTACGTGTTCACAACTGGGATAATGCAAACGCGAAGAAGAAAAGGACTGGGCACCAGAAACAGCAAAAACCAACAAATTTTTCTAAGTGTAAAACACCATGTGGCCTATCCGAAACTCATCCGAGCCCTCGGGGCTCTAACCAAACATGCACGGAAGTCTAAAAATATCATACGGACTTGCTCGTGCGATCAAATCATGAAAATAACATGTAAAACTATGAATTAAACCTCAAAATTACGCATGAGTTAAGAGCTCTGGCGATTAGGCGATTGCGAAGACTGCCTCTCGAATCTTTTGCTAGCTATTAATGGCTGCTCAGGCCACTGGCCAGCCTCCTCCTGAGGTTGGTCAGTCGTCAAACAACTCCCCACAGCCTCCCCAACAACCTACAATCCAAAATACAATCCCAAACTACGCAAATCTTCTTAAACCTAGTGCATTAAATTCCCCCATGCAGCTTGTTCCTAACGTAGCTATCAAACCTATCGAGTATCTTCATGGAGAGCCAATTGTTCGATGGAAAAAACAATAGGTAAGACAATCCATTGCCCAGTAAGGTTTGAATATGGCAGTATTGGGTAATTTTTCTTATGGAAGGCCTGGTATTCATGATCTACGTAAAGTTTTGCCAATCCAGTGTGAGTTGAAGGGTCCTTGTTCAGTTGGGCTTATTGAGGACAGTCATGTCTTAATTAAGCTATTATTGATGGAGGATTATATTCACCTCTTGTCCAAGCCTACTTATTATGTGAATATTCAGAATATGATGTGGCAAATGAGATGTACCAAGTGGAATCCTTGGTGGAAGGCAGATGAATAAACACCAATAGCCATAGCTTGGATATCTTTTCAAGATTTACCACCTAATTTCTTTGGTAAGGAGTTTGTGTTCTCTTTAGCTAGGGAAATTGGTAGGCCATTACATGTTGATTTGGCTACTCAGAATGGTACACGACCAAGTTGTGCAAAGGTGAAGGTTGAGGTGAATCTGCTAGCTTCATTACCTCAAAGAATCAAGATTATTGGAGAAGAGGATGAAACTGGGCCTGAGGAGTCTAAGTGGATCAAAATAAGGTATGACTATATGCCTAAATATTGTAAGTCATGCAAGAATCAAGGCCACAAATAAGAGGAGTGTTGGATAGTCAACCCAGAATTGCGTAGGATGGATGATCAAGGATATCAAGGGAAGAAGGAAATTGGTGGGGTTCAAAACAATGAGAAGGCAGTGGTGGTGAGTAGTGGAATTACTAGAACTGCTGCTAACAAAACTAAGGTGTTATCAAGTGGGAAGGTGTTTGGGAAACCAGTGGCTAATCAGGAATGGATTCAAGCTCGGAAAGATAAATACCAAAGAGACAAAAGGGGTTATATAAGGAGGTCAGTCAAGGAAAGGAGGATATCAAGCTTAAAGGAAAGGCCAAAGTTGAAGAAGTGGTAATCAGGAACAAGTTTGATGCATTGACAAGTGAAGACAATAATAGAACTACATTAATGATCAAGGATAGAATGGGGGAGGAAGGTAACAATGGTACAAGGGAAGATCAAGGAGAAAAAGTTGCCAGTGATGAGAAGGAAAATATTTCTGGGAATAAAATTTCTAATCCTTTGTGTTCTGGGATTAGGATTGAATTTCCTAATCCAATTTCTGAAAGGAAACAAGTTGAGCTAAAACGAGTGAAGAAGGAAGTAGTGGATAAAGTCTTGGAAAAGGTAAATCTTGATAGTTCTTCTCCTACAAAGGAACCTCAAGATACCTCTCTTATGACTGATCCTAAACGAATAGAGTCTAGGAAGGAGGAAGAGGCTAGAAAGGAAGCTACTATTGATTGGGTGCATAGAAGGTTTGGGACGAGTAAGGAAGAGTTAAGACAAGGTAATGTTGCTACCAATCAATCTTGCCAAGAAATACCATCACAAACGTATGAAGATACTGGAGATCAGGAGGTTGGTATTGAAGTGAATTCGAAGAAGTCATTTTGGAGTGATGAAGTAGAAGTAATGGAAGATCAATTGGAGAATACAATTGAAGATGAAGTGCAAGGTATCAAAACTAACAATGTTGATGGAGCTACAATAAACCCTAACAGTTCTAAAACTAGGGTTGATTGTAGTTTAAGTTTTATAGACCAACAATTAGTGAATGCTTTTGGGAATAATAAAGGGTTATCTAAAGGTGTAGAAAAGCAAGGTGGATCAGTTTCAAAGATTCAGAGTAAGAAGGGAGGTAATGGAACTTTTAAATTCTGGGGAGGTTTTGGCTTATGTTGATGGGGATACGGTATATTCATTGATGAATGAGAAGCTTGGGAATGTTCATATGGAGGTAAAGAAGGATACAGTGTGCAAAGACCAACAATTAGACAATGGGAAGGGAGCTGATCTCAATGAAACAGTAACACAGGCAGTTTCTGCCAGTTTTGTTACAGTGAACCCTAGGTTGGATGATATTTGTGAACTTCAATTCAAAAAGATGCAGGAAAATATAGGGGTTATGGAAAGGAATGGTGAGCAATATGAAGCAGCTATGACACCTTATGAACCAGGTGAACATGCCATAGTTTCTAAAGAAGCTGGGAATTGTGATGAATTGCCTATGGCATGTTCATATGGAACTGGAGCTCCTCTAAAAGTTAATGTGCCATTGAAGTCTCCTAATCAGGTGTTGCATGATCTCATAACTCATAAGGAAATGCCAATGGAGATTCAGAATGTGTTGGTGGAACAGCAACAACAATTTGAAGATGATGGAGATGGTGAATCCACGGCAGAAAACTTCAAGGAAGTAATGAGGGAAGGGGATGTATCTCCTAGGGCAGCTTCTAGAAGTGGGAAGAAATGAAAGAAGAACCAACAAAAAGAGAAGCAACAACCTATAAGGATTATGCCCAGGAGGGCAGCTTCATTATCCAAATAATGATGATTAAGACACTCATTTGGAACATAAGGTCTATAAAAACTCAACAGGCCTTTCCTAGAGTGATTAATATGAATAGGGAGCATAAGTTTTGTGTTGTTGCATTAATGGAACCTTTTCAAAAGAAAGGATTCATTAATAGATATAGAAGAAGGCTGAATATGGAGACTGCTTATGCAAACATTAATGGGCAAATATGGTTATTTTTTGATTCAATAGTAGAATGGGAACTGGTGGAGGATACTGAACAACAAGTCACTGTGAAAGTGTTTCATCATGAGTTGGGACAACATATGATGATGACATTTGTCTATGCTAAGTGTTCAGCAATGGAGAGGCTAGAATTGTGGGATCATTTGTATTATTTAGCAAGTGATATGGATTTGCCATGGTTGGTAGGAAGAGATTTTAAAGTAGTGTTGCATGAAGATGAGAAGATAGGGGGACTGCCAGTGCATCCTCCTGAATATGAGGACTTTGTCTTTTGTGTTAACTCTTGTGGATTGTTTGAACAAGGGTATAAAGGGAGTCCATTTACATGGTGGAATGGGAGGTCTAATGCACAGTGTATATTCAAGAGGCTGGATAGAATTTTTGTGAATCTCCCTTTTTAGAATATGTTACCTACTATTGAAGTGGAACATCTTATTAGAACTGGTTCAGACCATGCTCATTTGCTAATGAGTTGTGGTGAGCAGGCTGTCAGTTGTATCAAGCCATTCAGATTCCTTAATTTTTGGACCAAGCATGATACTTTCAAGGAGGTGGTGAGACAGAATTGGAAAGCTGACTTTATAGGTGATCCATTTCTGATGTTCAAGCAGAAGCCCAAGAAGGTAAAGGAAGCTCTATCAAAGTGGAGCAGGGATACTTTTGGAGATATATTCAAGTAGTTGGCTATCCTGGAAGACATAGTTAAGGTCAAGGAGATGCTGTTTGAGGAGGAGCCAACAATTGAACATAGAATTGTTCTACAAAGGGCTCAATCAGAGTTGAAGTAATATATGTGCATTGAGGAGCAATATTGGAAGCAAAAGGCTAGTATGAATTGGTTTGCTGAAGGGGACAGGAACACTAGATTTTTTCACAATCATGTGAATGGAAAAAGAAAGAAACTGCAATTGAAGAGGATACAAAATGCTAGTGGGATATGGGTTGAAAGTCAAGAGCAAATGGTGTATCCTGCAATGGAGTTCTATAGAAGACAGCTCTCCAATGAAGGTGATACCTCTGATTTCTCGTTATTAAATAATGTACCATCCACGGTTACATTGGAGAAGAATATAGAGTTAAGTAGGTTGCCAATAGTTGAAGAAGTGAAAGGGGCTGTATTTGAACTTAGTAGGGATAGTGCTAGTGGTCCTGATGGATTCACTGATTTATTCTATCAATCTTGTTGGGATATTGTTGGTAGAGACATACACGATATGGTTCTGCATTTTTATGGGGGAGCAACATTACCAAAATCCATAACACACACTAATCTAGTTCTATTGCCAAAGAATCTTAGACTGGAGACTTTTTCTGACTTAAGACCTGTCAGTTTGAGCAATTTTGTTAACAAGGTGATGTCTAGGGTTCTACATGACAGGTTGGAGAAGTTTCTGCCATCACTGATATCTCTTAATCAATCAGGATGTGTGAAGGGTAGGAGTATATTTGAAAACATCCTATTGACACAAGAGATAGTGACAGATATAAGGCTAAGGGGTAAGTCAGCTAATGTGGTAAATAAGTTGGATATGGCTAAGGCTTATGACACGATATCATGGAAATATTTGCTTCATGTGTTGAGAAGGATGGGATTCTCAGAACACTTCATTAACATGGTTTGGAATCTGGTGTCAAACAATTGGTATTCTGTATTGGTGAATGGACAAGCGTCAGGATTATTCAAGTCTACTAGAGGTGTGAAACAAGGTGATCCCTTGTCTCCAGCCTTGTTCATATTTTCAGCTGAGGTGTTATCAAGATCCTTGAACAAACTGTTTGAGGATAAATCCTTTGTGGGGTTTGGAATGCCTAAATGGTCAGATCCTTTGAATCATCTAGCTTATGCTGATGATACTATTATATTTGCATCTGCTCATCCTCCATATTTGAGCAAAATAATGAAACTATTGGGATATTATGAGAAAGTGTATGGTCAGATGATAAACAAGGATCCTACTACATACATGTTAAGGTGGGTCATGGAATTTCTCAGGTAGTGGGGGATATTACTGGTTTCACACGAAGTAATTCTCTTTTACCTTGGATGTCCTATTTTCTGAACTAGAAGGAGAAAGGAATACTATGATGATCTTATCAAGAAGGTGAAAGATAAGCTACACTCATGGAAAGGCAAGTTGTTATCATTTGGGGGTAAAGCAACACTTATTTCTAGTGTATTGCAAAGCATACCAGTCCATATGCTCTCAGTTCTGGACCCTCCAAAGAACATTTTAGAACATCTCCATAAGTTGTTTGCAAGATTTTTCTGGAGCACAAAGGAGGAGGGAAGAAGCAGACACTAGGCTTCTTGGCAAAACCTATGTCTACCTAAAGAAGAAGGGGGATTGGGTTTTAGATCCTTACATGATGTCTCTAAGGCATTGTTTGCTAATCTTTGGTGGAGGTTTAGAACTACAAAGTCATTATGGTCCAACTTCATGTGGAACAAATATTGTAAGAAGGAGCTGCCTACAGTAGTTCAGTTTAGAGAAGGATCCCATGTTTGGAGGAAAATGTTGAATGCTAGGGAGGATGTGGAGCATGAGATTCTATGGGAGTTGAATAGTGGAACAACAAATATATGGCATGAGAATTGGACAGGTTTGGGAGCACTATATCATGTACTTCCAGAAGATTTTCATATCAATGAAGATCTTAACTCAGGAAGGAACATGGAATGAGGAGCTACTGGAGCAAAACTTTACGGAGGAAATTGCTGAACATCTAAAGTCCAATGTACATTATGAGGGATGCGAGGAACAATGGTACAACCATACTGGATGCCAACCCCATCGGGTAAGTTCAGTGTGAGTAGTGCTTGGCAGATTCTAAGACATAGATCTAATCCTCAAAATGAATTCAAGCATGTGTGGATAAAAGGATTACCATTTAAGGTTTCTTTTTTCTTATGGAGACTGTGGAGGGGGAAAATTGCTACTGATGACACTTGGAGAAGACAAGGACAGATTGTGGTGTCTAAATGCTGGTGTTGTCAACATCCACAAGAGGAAACCATTGAGCACGTATTCCTCACTAGTGCTACTGCCTCTAAAATGTGGAATTTATTTATGGGAGATGCAGGAATCACAGTGCCATTGGTGCAATTGAAGCAAGTCATCAGACACTGGTGGAATGCACAGTGTTGTCCTAAACTAAAGCCATTGTTTCAAGCTTCTCCAGCTATTATTACTTGGGAACTTTGGAAGAAGAGAAATGCAGGAAAACATGGAGGTTCAGTTTCTACACACAGGGTGATCCATGAAGTAAATAGAACATTACATTACTTGGCAAGGGTGAGGTATGGTTGGTTACCTAATATTCCTTTGTTATGACCAGATATGATACAATACTTTGAAAGATACAAGCCTGTTATAATTACAAGGAGAGTCACATGGCAGCTTCCTTTCCAAGGGTGGTACAAATGCAATACAGATGGGGCATCAAGGGGTAATCCAGGTCCTAGCTCACTAGGATTCTGTGTGAGGAATGATGAAGGGGATCTAGTTTATGCAAAGGCAGTCGACCTGAGGGAGACAACAAATGTAGTAGCAGAAGTCACGGCCATTGTTCAAGGGCTGGAATATTGTGTAGAACACAACCTTCACCCCCTCATCTTGGAGACAGATTCATTAGGGATGAAGAAGGTGATTGAAGGGGAATGGGATCCTCCATGGTCTATTTTTCAGGATGTGAAGTGGATCAAAGAGATGAAAGACAACTTCAATGTGATCTTCCAGCATGTGTTCAGAGAAGGAAACTCAGTGGCAGATTTTATAGCTAACATTGTTTTTTCTTTTGCAAGTACATCTGAATTTCACTCATTTTCTGAACTGCCTTGTGTAGGGAGGAGTTTAATAAATATTGACAAATTCCAAATTCCTAATCTTAAGGTCAGAATAGCAAAGAGGAGAGCACCAGATTAATGGTATCATATGAATTGTTTATGCACCTACCTGCTTATCTCTTTTGGTTTGTATTACATTGTGTGTTATTAGGGTACATGTCAGTGGTATTAGCATAGTTACATGCTCATTCTGGCAGTATCTTGATAGTTCACAAAAGTTATAGGAGAAGCAGGTTATGGACGGTGCATCATTACACTGACCACTTCAGCACACCACTCAGACTACTTCACCATAATTCAGCACACTTCAGCACAATTTAGTAGACTACTTCAGCACACTTCAGCAGACTACTTCAGCACAATACTCAGACCACTTCAGCACACTACTCAGACTACTTCAGCATAATTCAGCACACTTCAGCACAATTTAGCAGACTACTTCAGCAAACTTCAGCAGACTACTTCAGCACAAATCAACACACTTCAGCATGCTTCAGCACACTTCAGCAGACTACTTCAGCACACTTCAGCAGACTTCAACACACTTCAGCAGATTACTTTAGCACAATGCAGCAAACTTCAGCATACTTCAGCACACTGCAGCAGACAACCTCAGCACACTTCAGCAAAAAATTTCAGCAAACTACTTCAGCACACTTCAGCCCACTTCAGCATATTGGGTTTGTTTTAAATTGTGTGTTGTTAGGGTACATTGGAAGTATCTTGATAGTGCACAGGAGTTATAGGAGAAGCAGGTTATGGAGGGTGCAACATGATATTGTGATGAGAAGTCCAAATGTGAAAAATCTAGCTGATCTTGAGCTTATAAGTTTCTGGACATTGGTATTGCACTTCCCAGTAGTATTGGCATGGTTTCATGCTCAACCTGGGGGTGTGATGACAATGTGCAGAACAAGCCATACTAAGGAAGATGATTCTGATGGATTAGAGCTCATTAGATCAATCGATTGGTGTAGTTGTTTGGAGTCCACATTTCCCTTTGGAATGCATACCCTAGCGCCTGGTGAGAGCTTTAGAGGTGCTACTTGGTATTTGCTATTGGCCTTTGGATTCACTTAC
>ML361545.1:0-14407 GCA_005239505.1 Nicotiana paniculata
CCTTCATGGGCTACTTGCAAGGTGTCTCAAATCTCTTTGGTAGTGGTGCATCTTTGGATTCTGCTGTACTCGTTTGGACCTAGTCCATATACTAGCCACTTTTTGGCCTTTGCATTCTTCTCCCATTTCTTTATATCCTCAGTAGTGCAATCAGATCTTGTCTTTGGTATATCTATACCTTCAGCAGTCTTCATCATGGTAGCTAGAGGACCATCAGTGACTATGTCCCAGAGTTCATAGTCTTCTCCAATTAGGTGATCCTTCATCCTATTTTNTCTCCAAGGTGTTAGCCTTTCAAGGATAACCTGCTCTGATACCAATTGATGTTTTAGACTTCAATACCACACAAGAATATAGGTTACTTTGTATGGTACCTAATTTTCGAGTGTTGTCTCAATAGAAGAACCAGGTTCTTCTTCGTGTTCCAACTACTACTGTTGCGGAATAATAAAAAGCAGTAAAGTAAAACACAGAGATTTTTACGTGGAAAACACCTGGCTCAAAAGGTGAAAACCCATGACCTACTCCTCAGTAGGATTTGCCCAACTCTTCACTAAAAACTCTGAGCCAAACGGACTTACAAAATAAACTCTTTTGTATTCCTAAGGATTAACTCTAACCCTTTGTAGTAACTAGCCCCTAGCCAATTTCTACACACCTCAAGTTAACTCTAACTTGAACAATACGTACCTATTACAATTGCTTCTATGAAAGCTGAAAGGTACAATATTAAAAACTCCCACTACAATCAACTAGACTCAATAGACAATCAGATGGAACTGGTTCTTCTAGTTGAATTGTAGCCTTTGCATCGCACAATGATTCTGCTAACAAAAATAACTCTGGCAAATTTGCTTTCAGACTTTGATTCACTTCAGTTTTGTGCGTGTTTTTCCAGCAGAAATACATCAAGTATTTATATAGTCAGTCGTTGAGCTTGTCTTCCAATTCCAGTTCAACTTACCCGGGTGAACCAATTCGAATCAAACTCAACTTCCTTTCTTTTGTTACTTTCCCTTTTGAATTCGTCTTCAATTAATCAGATCAATTTGCAACCTTTTCGTATTAGGAGACAATCTCTTTGTTCATTGATATTTCATATTCAAAACATCTCCTAAGCATATACGGTTCATGTGTCAGCTAGTTAGTTCAAGATGTGTGCTCTAATGGACCTGGTTCAACTGGTCAGCCTTTTGTCAATCTTCAAAACTATGCAGTGACATGGGTCAACACACTTGCTAGAAGTTAATTTAATAAGAATAAAGGAAAATGTTGAGTATGAATATCACAGAAGGTTTAACAAGTAATGATAGGAAACATCAACTACTTCTCACATCCCTTTTCCAACTTTTAAAATCTTTATCATTTCAGTTGCAAATCTCTTAAAATCTAGGCCAGCAAGCAGTTCAAAGATCACAAGAAGTACGCAGCAAATATCATGCGCAAATAATGTCGAGGAATATCATGCGCAAATAATGTCGAGGGTCGAACGGCGGACCAACAATAATAAAATGTGCACTGCTGAGGGTCGAACGGCTCGAACCATAGATGCATCTATCTTCCCCGCTCGCGAATCGATCATGCGACACGGTTATACATAAATACAAGGTTATCCTGCTCGCAAATCATACATGCGACTCTGGCACCCATAGCTACACATATTCACACAATAAGTCCACATTTATCATGAAAGTAGTTACCCATGGAAGTGGTAAAATTCTTCTTCAAGGATCACGAAAAAAAATATTATTTAAATCTTTGTTTTGAAACTCATTTGCCAAGTTTAATAATATTCAATAATATAATCGTATCAAGAACACAATCAACAACAGAGGAATCAATTCTCTTTCTAAACGATTAAGAAACGTACACTCTAGCCTTCATAGGAAATAAATTACCAATTCAATAGAAGTATCAGTCAAATATTAATGGAAGGATCACATGTACAACACATAAGGCATGCTAGTGGGTCCTAGACTACCCGGACATAAGCATATTAGTAGCTACGCACGGACTCCCGTCACCTCATGTGTACGTATACCCCGCAAATAATATCATGTATTCGTTTAGTTCACCTATGGGCACAATTCCCCCTCACAAAGTTAGAAAGGAGACTTACCTCGCTCCGAAATTTCATAAACAGTTTCCAAGCCCTTCCGCCGACTCCAATTGATGCACAACGCCCCAAAACTATTCAAATAACGGGAAAACCAATAAAAATTCACTCCAATACTTGTAACAATTCAAATTATATAAGTTCCCAACTCCGCTCAAAAAGTTGACCAAAATGCCCTCGAGCCCACATGCCCGGATTCTGAAATTTCTCGAAGATAAATTCTACCCATAGCTTTACTAACTCAATTATACAATTTACTCTAATTTTCATGCTCAAATTCATGGTAAAAGTCCAAAATTCCAAATTCTAGGTCTTCCCCAAAAATTCTAAATTTATACTAATTTTTCATGTCTAAATCCATGTAAGATCACATATTTAAGTCAAAAATAGGAAGAAACCACTTACCTAGTATTGCTTGGTGAAAATCCCTCCTTGATCTCTCCAAAATCGTCCAAACCAAATGAAAGGAATGAAAGAAATGGGCCAAAACTCGTGTTTAAAACAATCTGCCCAGGCTTCATCGATTTGTACCTTGCGCTGTGCAGGTTGTAAATCCTATTACCATTTTCCCTTGATTTACACCTTCTGTTAAAATGCCCATAACTCCTTGTAGAAATATCCAAATAACAAACGGTTTGAATATTTAGAAACTAGACTCGAAGATCCTTAATTTGATATATTGAACACCATATAAATCTTTATATAGTCCGAGATATTAGCTTCTAATGTCGGCTCCATGCATCAGAAAATTCTGTCGAAATTGCTCCACCAGCCATCTTCAATCGTTCATAACTTCCTGATAAAATGTCCAAATCATGAATGGCTTAACTTTCTGGAAACAAGAATGCAAGGGCTACAACTTTTATGTTTTGCAAAATTATCAGAATCCTTATATATTTCGAGATATAAGCTTCAAAATTCAACTCCGCGATTGCACTAATTGCTGTCAAAACAGCTTTCTGCAGAAAATTTCAGCAACTCTTTGGTCCGAAATTCATTCCGTTAACCTTCCGAAATCCGCCCGAGGCCCTCGACACCTTAACCAATTATACCAACATGTCCCAAAACATGTTACGAATTCGATCGAGGCCTCAAATAACATCAAACAATGTCGAAATCATGAATCGCACTCCAATTCAAGCTTTATGAACTTTGAAATTTCAAACTTCTACATCGGATGCCGAAACCTATCAAATCACGTCCGATTGACCCTAAATTTTGCACACAAATCATATTTGACCTTACGGACCTGCTCCAACTTTTGGAATTGGAATCCGACCCCGATATCAAAAAGTCAAACTCTCGGTCAAACTTCTCAAAAACCTTCAAATTTCTATCTTTAGCCAAATGACTTCAAAATGACCTACGGACATCCGAATTCACTTCCGATCGTGCTCCCAACTCTAGAATCACCATACGAAGCTATTTCCAGACTTGAAATCTCAAGCGGACATCTATAACATTGAAAAACCTTACAATCCAAATTTATGAAATTCTTTTAAAATGTTATCTTCCATAATATGCGCTGAAACACTCTCGGGTTATCCAAAGCCCGATCAGGGCATACGCTTAAGTCCAAAATCATCATACAAACCTGCTGGAACCTTCAAATCCTGATTCGGAGGTCGTTTACTCAAAATTCCAATCTTAGTTGATTCTTCTGACTTAAGACTTCCGAATTGAGAATTTTCTTCCTAAATTGACTCCAAACTTCCTGAAATTCAGTTCCGACCACACCTACAAGTCATAATACTTGAAATAAAGTTGCTCATGACCTCAAACTGCTGAACGACACGCTAGACTCAAAACGACCGGTCGGGTCGTTACACCTACCTCTCTCTAATCTCTATTCTATTTTTTAACATTATCATGTAAACTAGAATTTGCTAACGTTTAAAATTTCTGAGAGATTTTGCTAAATTTACTAAAATTTTATAAAGATAATTAGAGTTAGTAAAGAGCTAAATAAGAGACAAAATTATACTCCAAGAGTTAGCATTTAATGAAAAGTTGTCATATTTATCAGCAAAGGGATCCACTTATTCAAGTGGGTCCCAAATTTTCTTTTTCTATGTTAAAAGAAGTGATTGTGTTTTAAGAGCCTACAAATTGAGCGCGTGGAAGAAAAATTCAAGTGGGGCCCAGTTTCTTGCAAAGTTGTCGGCCGCTGATTATTATTGACCTGGTTATTTTGTCAATTCTTGGAATAAAGTTAAATCTCAATAGTTTTTTTTGTAAATTCACATGATCAGGGACCTCCTCTAAAGTGAAGTAAAGCGGCAAAATAAGAATTCTTAAACCCTAAACCCTGGTTTCTTCCAAAGCTTTTCCCCTTCACTCTTCTCATTCGCCTATAGCCAATGGCGGCTTCATAAAGTTTGTGGCCTAAAGCGAAATTTAATAAGAGATCTTATACTTTTTTATTAGTATATACACACACATATACAAAAAAAAAAATAGTGCAGCCATTTTTTCATACTTGTTATTTGTAGTATAACATACTTAAATGATGAAACATTTAACTTCACATAGTAGTATTATCATTTATATTAATTAGAGAAAACTTAAATCAATTGGATGTAAGACATGTATTTTCAATATGTTACCTTTGATTTTGCTGTAAAAAATATATTTATTAATATGAAGATCTAAGTAATTTAATTTAAAGTTCTAAATATTTTTAGTGTTAAAATGCAGAGAGTCTTTCTTTCTTTCTTTCTTTTATCCAAGGTTTATTCTATTTTTTTTTTTCAAACTTTAATATTGTCTAACTTGAAATAAAATCATAAAATTCATTATTAAAAATATTTGGGGATCTAAATTTAAGCTTTACTAGTCTCCTAATCGAGCCAAATGTCCATCCCTACTATTCTCAATCAAATTTTATAGAGTCTCAATTAAGATAAGATAACAATTAGTGAATGTATTATTTAGTTACCAAATGTGAATGAAGTTAGTGAATAACACGTTCATGGGAAGTGGTCTATAAATAATTATTGATCATTAATGAGGGCGGTTCAAAGGAACTGATGGCTTAAAACTAAAATATATTAAAAGACCATGAAATTTCTTTCATAATATCCACATAATATTGAGACAAAAAATGTGGTGAGAGAACAACGTATAATATGTGGGTTAGGCGTAAGTCATATGGTATTGAACTCCTTATAAAAAAATATAGCATTATATGAAAATGGTAAAAGGATTGAGCCTATTATTGATCGTATTTTGAACCTTATGATAATTGTCTCTGGGATTTCTGTGTTAAAAAAAATGAGACACCAAAGAACGTGATTACTGATTCGAGGATCTATCAAATGTTACAAAAAAAGAATAGCTAATTTGGAGAATTTGATTTTAAATTAGAAAGTAAAATAGTAAAAATATGAAAAAATAAAAAAAGAAAAATAGAATTGATGAGAAGAAAAATATATATTAAATTTAGTGAGAGAAAAGTTTTATGTTATTAACTCATTCAATTCTACGTCTACCAAATTCAAATAAATATGAGAATTCAAAATATTTTATCAATAAATGTATAAATATAAATTACATATATTATACAATGATATAGTAGCTATTTTTGGGGCCTTAAATATTTGGGGGCCTGAGGCAAGAGCTTCACTTGCCTTACCCTAGAGTCGCCCTTGCCTATAGCTTTGTTTACAAAATGACGTTCTTTTTCCCTTAATTTTTCTGATGATAATGTTAATTTTTGATGACGTTCCTTTTCTTTTTTCTCGAAGATTCTCTAAAATATTGTTTATGGTTTGATAATTCAACAACTTAAACACATCTACTATTTTTTTCTAATCTAAATTTAACATTGAAGTGTTTCCCAAATTAAACTTTAATTGACCCACTTAAAATCTTGTGGCATTCAAGCTAAATAAAAATATTATAAGTTGTAATGTTTGAGATGCTTAAGGCTGTAATCCGAGTCGGGCTTGGGCTAAATGAGCCAAACGGGCCAAACGGTCCCGGGCTCAGACGGGCCAGGCTCAAGCGGTCCCGAGCCTAACATTCCTGATGTGTGGAACCAGACCACTGTGGGCCTAAACCCACATGGGCCTGGGCTAAATTTAAACACAAAAAACTAATAAAGAGATATTCAAACTTGCACTTACTATTGCATAATAAATTAATAAAACTTCAAATTAATCTAACAAACTTCAACATTAAGCATAATATGTCTAATAATTTTAAAATAACACAAATTGTTTGAAATAAATTTAAAATCTTAAATACAAATGTCTGGAGAACGATGTATTGGTAAAATAGAGTTTTATACGTAAGCCTACTTTTGACAACTCAGCCAATCACATAAACACAGGAAAATGCGACAGCTGGATGTGACTCCTTGAAGAGATACGGTACAAAGAGGCACGGTTCAGTAAACCCACGAACTTATCAGCCACGGGAAACTCAACTTGATCAAAACGGGAGAGAGGCACGGTCAGAATGAATCTAGACAAAGCTACGAGCAGATTCAGGGACCCACAATTGATTACTCGAATGTTATGTAACTGAACCCCAATTACCATTATCCTTTGTAATGCCTCATTAATGTCATAATTAGTCATTAATGAGTAACCATAGCAAGAGTCGTTCGATGTAAGAATCTCCTATATAAGGGAGGGGAATACAGCTTGTAAAGGCATCTGATTCTCGATTACAATGAACGTCAATCTTTATTGCTGCAATATTGTTTATTATCCATTTTTTCCATTAACTTGATTATCAGTAACCCGTATTCATCATAAAAATAAGCTTTAGTCAAAGGGTCTAATTCTTTGGTTAAACAAATTGGTTCTGTTACTGGGAATATGATAATCTTTGTTTACTTTACAAGAGATATCCTTTGAATTATGTCAAACTCCAACGACAAAAACCAGCAAAGAAGTGGAACCCCAGTTCCATCGCCTTCAGGAACCCTACGTGGTTCGAGGGAACAATCCCCAGAAAGATCTAATTACAACAATGGTAATAATGATCAAATTGTGGAACAAGATCGTGTAAAGAAAATGATTGCAGAGTATATGACCCAAGCTTTGCAAGAATTTGTGAGAGGATTACCGTCCGCGTTGCCTACACTGCCGATGCCACCTCCCAATAACACCATCACCATGGAGAATCCTCAATCTGGGTTGGCAAACTCGGGAAGAGGAGATACTCCTAATGAATCTCTCGAAACGAGACCAGGTATATCTAATAACTCAGAATTATAAAATTTACTGATAACCATGCAGAAACATATGAAGGAGCAGAACAATCGGATCGAGCCAATTCCTGGTGTACCACCTGTCATCAAAGGCATCGACGTTGATAGATATTCTCAACAACCTTGGAAGCCAAGTGCGCGACCATGTGACTGCTTTCACTACTGGGGTAAAAGGCAACGACTTAACGAAACAAGAGATTGAATCAGTCCTTGTTAAAAAAATTGGGGAAACACTTACCAAAGGGGCTCTAACATGGTATTCTCTTCTCCCTGAAAATTCTATTGACTATTTTGCTGAGCTTGCAGATTCGTTTATAAAAAGCACACTCTAGAGCACAAAAAGTTGAGAAGAGAGTGGAAGACATATTCAAAATATAACAAGGAGACACAGAACTTCTCCGTGAGTTTGTAGACAGGTTTCAACGAGAAAGAATGCAGTTACCCAGGGTGCCTGATAATTGGGCAGCCATGGCATTTACAAGCAATTTGAACGACAAAATCTCAGAAGCCACCGGGCGACTTAAGGAGAATCTAAGAGAATTCCCCTCCACAACATGGAACGATGTATATAATATGTACAGTACTAAACTCAGAATAGAAGAATATATCATTGCTCGTTCGAGAGATGAAGATCATTCTAGATCCAGACGTCTTGAATCAGATAGAAGATCAGGTAAAAATAGGTATGATCCTTACTTAGGACCCTCGGGACGCGATATCCCCCCCAGGTTCAAAAATATTTGGTCAGACTATAGACCACAAGGAAGAGACGTAGTCTCATCCTCGTCTAGATCTAGAAAAGATCGAGATAAACGACCTAAAGGTAGTACTCAAATTGAGGATCATACATTTAATGTAAGTACTACTGAACTTGTCTCAATATTGAAGAACATGGGAGACAAGGTTAAATGGCCCAAAGAGATGCGGTCAAATCCAACTAGAAGAAACCCAGATCACTGGTGTGAATTTCACAACGATCATGGGCATAAAACTGCGGATTGCAGATTTTTACAAGGAGAAGTAGGATATTTGTTAAAACAAGGCAATTTAACATAATTGTTTAGTGATAAAGGTAAACATACATACATGAGGAACAGGCAGGAGCTCCCAAAGCCTCCTTCTCCAAAACGAATCATTAACGTAATACACGGGGGTGAAGAAGTAAACTGAGTGATTTGTAAAACAACCACAAAGTTCACAATTACACACGGGAAACGTGCTCGTGGAGAAAACGATATAACTTTTGATGATGCAGATAGCAGCGGATTAATTCTTCCGCATAACGATGCTCTGGTAATATCCTTACTTATTCATGACACTAACGTAAAAAGAGTGTTGATTGATCCAGACAGTACAATCAATATCATTTTGCTAAGAGTCGTGAGAAATGCTACTAGGGAATCAAGTAATCCCAAAAGGACGAGCCATATCAGGGTTTGATAACTCAACAGTTATAACAAAAGGATAAATAGAGCTTAGCACTTATGTTCAGGGGGTGATCAAACGAGATAGGTTCCAAGTCATCGATACTCACATGGCTTATAACGTGATCATTGGAAGACCCCACGACATGAAAGCGATA
This sequence comes from Nicotiana paniculata, assembly GCA_005239505.1. Lineage (NCBI taxonomy): Eukaryota > Viridiplantae > Streptophyta > Magnoliopsida > Solanales > Solanaceae > Nicotiana > Nicotiana paniculata. The sequence continues at coordinate 8,920 of ML361545.1, forward strand.
CCCTCCATGTTGCATCAGGTAATTAAATTTCCCTCTGAATGGGGGATTCAACAAATCCAAGGAGATCAATAGACCACAAAAAATATAAATTCTATGGTACACTACAACAAGAAAATAGAGGTGGAAAAATTACGAGATAAGAAAATCTCTCAAGCAGGTATCACCGCCCAAACAGGCATGGAAGAAATTACTTCCCAAATAGAAGGTATTATTGCTGAAATAGGTACGAAAAGAAAATACATACGAGAAGGAAAATCAAGTTATCACGGAAGGTATACTATACCACACAGAAGCGGATTCCAGACCGGACGTCATTCGTGAACCGGAGGAAGATGAGCACATCAAAACAACTACGGAAGAGCTCAAAGTTGTTCCATTATCCAAACAAAAGCCTGAGCAGAGAGTGTATATAGGCACGAGGTTAGACTCCGCTCGAAGAGGTAAGTTGATTGATTAGTTAAATGCTAACGCAGACTGCTTTGCGTGGTCCCACTTAGATATGACAGGCATTCCACCAGAAGTGATGACTCATAAACTAAATGAAGATCTATCCTTCGTACCTGTTAAGAAGAAGAAAAGAAAGCAAGGACCATTCAAAAACCAAGTGATTGACAAAGAAGTACAAAAACTCTTGAAGATTGGTTCGATACGAGAGGTAACGTACCCTAACTGGTTAGAAAACACCGTGGTAGTACCTAAAAAGAATGGCAAGTTGAGAGTATATGTAGATTATACTAACTTAAACAAAGCATGCCCCAAAGATGCATTTCCATTGCCTCATATAGATCAAATGATTGATTCCACCGCAGGTCATGAACTATTAAGCTTTCTAGATGCATATTTTGGTTATAATCAAAGTAAAATGGATCCTTTAGACGAGGAAAAAACCTCCTTTATCACGAACATGGGGACTTATTATTATAAAGTCATGCCTTTTGGCCTAAAAACGCTGGAGCCACCTATCAAAGGTTAGTGAACAAGACGTTCCAAGAACATCTGGGAAAAATGATGGAGGTTTACATTGATGACATATTGGTAAAATCAACACAAGCACAAGACCATTTCCAGCACCTCTCTACTGCTTTTGATATTTTACACAGGTATAACATGAAGTTAAATCCAGAGAAATGCGCTTTTGGAGTGCAATCAGGCAAATTTTTGGGTTTCCTTGTATCAAACAGAGGAATAGAGGTAAATCCCGCTCAAATTAAAGCCATAGAGGAAGTACCTGATGTTTTAACAAATAAAAAGGAAGTTCAAAGACTGACAGGGAGAATAGCATACTTGGGTAGGTTTATTTCTAGATCTTCCGAAAAAAGTTTTAAATTCTTCTCAGTTCTCAAAAAGCAGAATCAGTTCGAATGGACTGGAGAAGGTCAGCAAGCCCTCAAGAACCTGAAGATTTATCTATCGAAACCACCACTGCTTTCAAAGCCAAAAGAAGGGGAAACATTGTACATCTACCTGGTTGTCACAGAAATTGTTGTAAGTGCAGTATTGGTAGGAGAATAAAAAGGTAAACAATCGCTAATCTATTATGTAAGTAAAACTTTGTTAGATTCTGAGACTATATATCCACATCCGGAAAAGTTAGCCTTAAATTTAATAATGGCATCTAGAAAATTACGACCCTATTTTCTATGCCACCCAATCACTGTTGTGACCTCATATCCTTTAAGAAATATTTTGCATAAACAAGAGTTGTCAGGAAGATTAGCCAAATGGGCCATAGAATTAAGTGAGCATGAGATAATTTATCAGCCTAGGACTGCAATTAAGTCTCAAATACTAGCTGATTTTGTTGCTGACTTTAGTAATAGCATTGTATCTGAAGTAAAAAAAGAGTTACCACTCTTTAAAGGTGTTAATCCAGGCCTATGGACCTTGTTCACCTATGGTTCTTCAAATATAAAAAGCACCGGCTTAGGCATAATCTTGATATCACCCATGGGTAAAAAGACACGACAAGCTATAAAGTGTTATCCTATCACTAACAATGAAGCAGAGTACGAAGCTCTTATTGCAGTGCTTGAACTTGCACGGGAGCTCTCAATCGAGAAAATTGTGATCAACAGCGATTCCCAACTGGTGTTAAATCAGATACAGGGTACTTACATCGATCGAGAGACTAGAACGCAACAATATCTTGAAAAAGCACGAGAGATCGTGAGACAATTCAAAATATGGAAGGTTGTGCAAATACCTAGAGAAGAAACTGTAGAGGCAGATGCATTAGCTAACCTCGCAACAGTCACGGAAGTAACGAACAAAGACAATACAATTGTCGTTCAACTATTTCATTCAATAATAGACCAGGACAGGAATGAGGTAACTTTCAACAACCTAACCTGGGACTGGAGAAATAAAATTCTTAATTTTTTGCAGAATTGCATCGTACCTGAAGACAGGAAGGCGGCTCAAGCACTACGCCGCAAAGTTTCACGGTACTGCCTTATTCGCAACTTACTTTATTGGAGGATGTTTGGAGGACCCCTAGCTAAATGCCTTGGACCTAACCAAACGGAATTTGTGATGAAAGAAGTCCACGAAGGACACTGTGGAAATCACTCAGGGGTGAGATACTTAGTGAAAACACTAATTAGAGTCGGATACTATTGGCCTAATATGGAAGAGGAAATCGAGAATTTCGTATCCAAATGTGACAGATGCCAAAGGTTTGACAATAACATGCATCGACCAGCGGAATTATTACATCCAATAATATCCCCATGGCCTTTCATGAAATGGGGTATGGACATAGTAGGACCTCTTCCCAACAGCTAAAGGACAGTTACGGTTTTTACTCATGTTAACAGACTATTTTACAAAATGGGTAGAGGCAGAAGCGTTTCAAACAAGTGCGAGATAATGGCCCACAATTCATAGGCTCGCAAATCACAGAATTCTTCGAAAGTTGGCAAATCAAGCGGACCACCTCAACGCCAGACCACCCCGTGGCTAATGGTCAAGATGAGTCAACGAATAAGGTCATCATCAACAATCTAAAAAAGCGGTTGGATAAAGCCAAAGGAAACTGGCCTGATGAGTTACCAGCGGTAATATGGGCACACAGAACAGCTTCAAAAATAGCCACGGGAGAAACTCCGTTCGCACTTGTTTATGGATCAGAAGACTTAATACTAGTGGAGATTGGCGAACCAAGCATAAGGTTCTCAACATCAATGGAAGGTGAAAACGAAGATGAACTAAGGACCAACCTGGACCTGCTCGAACCACGGAGAGAAGCAGCACTAATACGGATGGCAGCTAAAAAACAAATCATAGAGCGTTATTACAACCGTAAAGCTCATCTCAGGTACTTTAAAATTGGGGACTTCGTCCTCAAAAAAGTCTTTCAATAGACAAAAGAAGCAGGTGCGGGAAAGCTAAATCCAAAATAGGAAGGACCTTACAAAATCCGAGGCATAGCTGGGAAAGGTGCCTATGAGTTGGAAGCTATGGACGATAGAGTTCTACCAACAAGTTAGAACGCCATCCATCTGAAGAAGTATTACTTCTAAAAGAAAAGAATACCCACTGTCAGGTATCACACATTCGAATTTATTTTGACCATTTAAAAATTTTACTAACTTTTTTAGATGATAGGCATAAAGCTAACCCATCACCAGATGATGATATTAGACTTGCAAGACACGAGGAAATAACACAATTCCCGGTCTAGGGTTACACTATCTGCTGGACGTTTTAAAGGGGTTAAGCAGTCATCATGTAAAAAACTATATGCCTTTGAGTCCGGAATGTTTTTCCTATTCAGGAAAAGAACCACAAGGAAGGAATAATCAAGTGCTCGAGATTTCATTCTTCAAAGATCAAATACTTGGGGGACTATACAGTATGGAAGGCTAAGACGAAGCAAAGAAGACTATCAGAAAGTCAAAAGATCGAGCCTAATGACCCATCTACCCATTGAAACAAGTGACACGAGCAGAATCGAAAGGAATCAAAAGGGCCATCCAAATACAAAGCCTAATGCAAAAGGCAAAAACCTTCGAACATATTCAGGTTGAAAGGAAAAAGGTTAGTCACGAGAAAGAAATGTACATCTTTTCAAGCTATTGTAACAAATTCAGTTAGGGGTAAAAGATCATCAATATACTCATTCAAAAAAATTGTTCTCGAATAAAACAGTTATGGATGAAAGATCTAAATCCTTGTATTTGTTCAAAAATTTGTTATCAAATAAAAAAGTTACGAATAAGAAAACATTTCCCTCGTACTTATTAGAAAACTGTTTCTAAAACAGTTGTGGGTAAAAACCCCAATCTTTATAAAAACTGTTACTAGTAAAAAACAGTTATTTCCTTGTATTGATATCGAAAAATTGTTACCTATCAAAAAAAAAAAAAAATACAAGAGTATATCAAAATCTGTTAAACAAAAAACAGTTGCAAGCGTGAGTTTTAGACGATAACCGAACACATGTAAAATGTCATGGAAGTTCAAAAAAAAACTTTCCTTGGAAACATTCTTAAACATGTGTAAAATTCCTATCACTCTATTGCATTATCATGAAGTTGAGACGTCTTCTTCATGTCAATTGTAAAGGGACCTCTTCCATAAACTATGCCTATTACAAGACGGCACACATTTAGTATAACACCATGCCTATTATAAAAAAGGTACGAGTAGTCTAAAGCATTCCACATGCAAAACTCGAAGGTAAAACTAAAACCTCAAAAAATAAAGCATGCAAAAGACTTAAAGAGTAAAACAGAAACTCAACAAAAGTCGAACTAACATTTATATATTAAAAATGGCAAAAACTAAGTATTAACTTATACTTAGCCGTATAAGATTTTTATATTTACATTTTGGTGCCCTTAAGTTGTCATTTGGGGACTTAAAGGAAATCCAAATTTACCCCCGATGGGACTGGGGGTAATCACCAATTGATACAAAGAAAATGAAAAAAAGGGTTAACCAACTAGATCTTTTCAAGAGAAGGGTTGACTTCAGTGGCAGAAGAAGCGGGAGCAACTGGGGATAAAGAGGCATGAGTGGCTGGAATCTCACCATCAGGTGAAGAGAGGTTATGACCTTGTTGAGCCTACTCCATGGCTTCCTTAGTTTTGGCTATTTCAGCACTAAGGTCAAAACCCTCTTGACTCATTTCCATCAATGTGTCAAGGCGAGAACTCATATATGCCTAGCTCACATCGATAGCAGCCACCTCTTCCAAATCTTCATAATCTTTTGCCCACACTTGGAGCTCAGCCCTCAACCCGTCCTTCTCCGCCTTCGCAGCTTCATGAGCGGCCCTTAATGGAACAATCGACTCTACTAAAGTTTGAGCTTTGTCTAAAGCCCTTCAAAGATCTTCTTGAGTACGAGTGAGTGATTGCACGAGCTCGCCTAAGTATTCTTCCTTCTGCCCCAGCAAGTTCTTCACGTCTCTAATATCCTCTGAGGCACGGGACAGCTGCTCCGTGAACGAAGACTCCAGAACACTCTTATCTTTGTCAGCTTG
>MDKI01219619.1:0-60590 GCA_005239505.1 Nicotiana paniculata
TCCCTTTTCGTTTCCCCCTTTACGCTTCTTCTTCTTCCCCACTCCCCCCTACCCCCAAAAAAACAACTTAATCCCTAAAATTCCTTACTAAAAGTGGTCATTTCTACTATCAAATACTAATTTTTTTCTATTTTCATTTAACTTTGACATTTAAAAATAATTAATTCGTCCTTCATATTTCAAAAAAAGGCCAACATTTTGGATCAAATTTAACGCATTTTTAACTTTTGCTACGTTATATTTCAAATTTAGCCATTGTTTATTTTATTTCTTATTATTTTATCGGTCATTTGGATTATTTGATTTGACTGAACTTAAAAGGAAAAAAAAAATGGTAGAATGAAAAATTTTATTCATCTCCCAAACAAATACACCATTCAGAATACAATGAAGAAAAACTACAAAGCATCAATTTATGCTTCTAATCTGTATATAGTATTATATATATTTTCCCTATCTATCTATATATTCCTTCTATCCATTTCCCATCCTTTACTTTGATCCTTTTGTTTAGTATTTCAACCATTCTTATCTTGCATTCTTCCTTAATTTGCTCACATACTTTATGTGGTCTTGGAACTGAGTTTCTCCATACTGCCTCATTTCTTCCTTTCCATATGTAGTAATTTGTTGCTGCTAACACTGCATATGCAAATTCTCTGCTTCATTTGCCTGGAATCTTCCTTCCCAGCCTTCTCCATAATAACTGTCCCTCCAGATTCGTGCAATGGACATTAAGGCAATCCATTATTATGCTTATGCATCTTCTTGAGAAATGATATTCATAGAACAAATGTTTAACTGTTTCCTGGCCATCCCCACATAGTTCGCATATACCATCTGTGTTCACCCCTCTTTTTCCCAGCCTATCCTTCGTTAGTAGCTTTTCCTTCATAGTTAACCAGCAAATAAAACTATGTTTAGGCATGTTCTGTTTGCTCCATGCCCATTTTCCCCATTGGCATCTTCCTAAGGATCCTTTTAGCCATTCATAGTCCTTTTGTATTGTATTTACTCCTGCTCTTGATTGCCATCCTTCATTTATGTAGCCTGCTGCCAGCTTGTCCCTCACGCTGTAAATTTTCTTCCAGTAGCAGCTGCTTTCATTTGCTACCTTATACTTCCACCAGTCTGCACCTTTAAGATAAATGTGATTTATCAACTTGACCCATAAAGAGTCTGTTTTGTGATGGATATCCCACACATATTTCCCAATCGCAACCTCATTCCAAACTATGCAATCTTTTACTCCTATTCCCCCTTCATGTTTTGGTCGACATACAAGGTCCCAAGCAACTAAAGGCACCCTATTTGTTTCCACCTTGCCATCCCACAGGTAATTCCTCCACATTGCTATAATATTTTTTAATATTGCTTTGGGTAATATGAACACTGAAGCCCAATATGTGTGTATGTGCATCAAAACTGTATTTATCATTTGCACTCTACCAGCATATGATATATTTCTTGAACTCTAGCTTTTGATTTTGTTAGCCATCTTCTCGACCAACACTTGACAGTCCATTTTTGAGATCTTCTTTGAGGAGATTGGTACTCATAAGTACTTGAATGGGAGTTTTCCTTTACTATAACCTGTTATTTCACATAAATTCTCCATCTCCTTTGCTTCCATATTGACAGTAAAGATGTTTGATTTCCCTGCATTAGTAATTAGTCCTGAAGCATTTGTGTTGCAAACCTCTCAATAACATCATTACTGATTGAAATTTCCCTTTGCAAAATAGAAGAACATCATTTGCAAAGCAGAGATGATTTAGTTGCAAGCTTCTACACTTGGTATGAAATCTGAACCCTCTAACTGTACCACATGTTTCATAATTCTGGAGAAGTATTCCATACAAATCACAAACAATAAAGGAGAAATTAGATCTCCTTGTCTCAGTCCCATCTTCCCTTTTATATTCCCATATAAGCCTCCATTAACTGCTATTGTGTACTGAGGAGTTGATAAACACTCCATGATCCATCTAATGAACCTCATAGGGAAGTTTAGAGCACGAAGCATTTCTTCTACAAACTCCCATTCTATAGAGTCATAGGCTTTCTTGAGATCTATCTTAATCAGACAACTTTTTGTAGCAGCCTTCCTCTTATATAATCTAACCAAGTCTTGGCATATTAAAAATATTCTGCATAATTGTTCTCCCAGTTACAAAAGCACTCTGATTTACTAAAATTATCTCTGGCAGCACATTTTTTCAATCTGTTGCATAGCATTTTTTATATAACCTTATACACTGTATTACAACAGGAAATAGGTCTGAAATCTCCCACTGTCTCTGCATGATTGCTTTTAGGCACCACAGTTATAGCCGTTCTATTTATAGTTTTCAGCAACTTCCCTGATTCAAAGAACTCCAGTACTGCCCCTTCAAATCTATCCCAGTTACTTCCCAACTATCTTTAAAAAATTTACTCCCATATCCATCAGGTCCAGGAGCTTTCTCACCATCTATTTGCCACAAAGCCTGCTTCACCTCCTTTTCTGAAAAATTTTCTGTCAACCTTTGTCTTTGCTCTTCATTTACTACCTTGTCTTCCTTTACTAGTGAACTACATGGTCTCTTTTGTTTGAAGTGGCACCTAGTAAATCTGAGTAGAATTCTACAAATGCACCTCGTCAACATTTGTCAACTTGTTTCCCTTAGAATCCTTTACAGATAGGATCCTGTTTGCATTCCTTATTGCCTTCATGTAGTTGTGGAAATACTTGTTATTTTTATCTCCTTGCTTCAGCCAATGAATTTTGCTTTTCTGTCTTAAGAACTGCTAACTTGCTTCCTTATATCTTTTGTAATTACTTGCCAGTATTTGTTCTTCCTCAATAACCCTTAAGTTTTGTGGAAACTGTTGAATAAGCTTTTGACATTCTCCAAGCTCCTTCTTTGCTTGTTCTTCTTTCTCCTTTATGTTGCTAAACTTTGTTATGTTTAACTGTTTTAATACTCTTTTCAATCTGTTCAGCTTCTCTATTATTTGATACATTTTTGTCCCTTTAATTTCAGTACACCAACTGTCAGCTACTTTCTTTTTAAAATCAGGGTCCATACTCCATATGTTAAAGTACTTAAAATTTTTGTTCACAACTTGTTTTCCATTATCCCAGCTTATGATAGCTGGACTATGATCATACAGTCCCTCTGTCATAAAGTGTACTGTTGAAGCAGGTAATAATGCCTCCCAATCAAAATTTATCAACACTCTATCAATACGACTCATTACCCTATCTTCACCATTTTGTTTGTTGTTCCAAGTGAAAAATGCTCCAGTAGATTTTAGCTCTTGTAGACATCATACATCAACACACTGTCTGAACTCCTTTATTTCAGCAACTGTTATTTTGCTCTCTATCAGTTCATCATTATTCAGCACATTATTGAAATCCCCCATTACTGCCCATGGGCCTTTGTTACTGTTGTATATTCCTTCAATATCCTTCCACAGATTCCTCCTTAGAGCCATATCATTGTATGCATACGCCATTGTCACATTAAACTCCACTCATGTGCCTTTGTGTTTAACTCTACTATGAATCAATTTATCAGTATATCTACCTCAAACATTATTGGTTTCCATAGCAACCATATCCTCCCTTTAGGATGTTGTGACATGTTTGTAGTAAAGGACCACTCCTCACAAAGATCAAGAGCAACTCTAGGAGCTCTTGATTTCTTAATCCTTGTTTCCAGGAGACCAAACAGACTCACACCACAATTATGCATAAACAGATGCATTTTTCTATGCTTATCTAGTCTGTTCAGTCCCCTCATTTTCCAAAAGCCTATATTATCCATTGGGTAGGGGCCTTGCCCCATCCTTTCCATGTCCTGGACCTTTCTCCACTAGTTCTCCCTCGGGGTTGGAAGAGCTAGCTTTATTTTGCCTCACTATCTATGTCTCTCCACCTTTGCCAAGTACCTCAAATGTATTCTTTGTTGATATGGCTATAGAATTCTGTGGTTTTCCAACCACTTTTTCTTTAGCTTTGTCTTCATCTCCTTTGTTTTCCTTATTCTGGAATCCTTCTTCAATAACTTGAATTCTGCTTTCAACCGTATGAAATCTAACCGAAAATACTCCCCTGTTCACTTGTGCATTTTTATCTATCCCAGTCCTCCCCATATTCTACGAAAATTTCCATCCATTACATTCAGAGGTGGATTAGATCCCAACATGTAACAAATAATTGTTGTTTTCCCAGTATACTATTTCATCTTTAATATCCTCCATCGTAATTTTGACATTTTCGCATACTATTTCGTCATAAAGGTCAAATCCTTCACTATTTGGTGTCGTACCCACAATTTTACTCCATGAACTAGTATTTTCATTCAATTGTACCTTATTTGCCGCATTTGTCGCCATTATTTCTTCCTCCACTCTATCCGCCCATGATCCTTCTGAGTTAATCATCGTGGATTCACTGGTGTTTTCATCACTTCATTTGAGTTCTCTACATGTGCAATTGGCGTCATTGTGGAACCTTGACTCAATTCTAATGGCACAATTCCTTAAATTGCATTGATATTCCTTGTCTTCTTCGCATCTGATGTCGGCGGAATAATTCTTCTCAATTGATTACTTGAATTTCCTACCATGCGTTGCTGCTCTCCCCCTCCAGTTTTCGTTCTTCTCGTCACTAAGAGGAGAATTCATTCTAGAGAGAGAAAGTTTTAATTAGGAAAAAAGTTCTTCAAGTCGTATTTCATTTGTATTTTACTTTAATAGAATTGAAGATTATAATTATTTTATTTGATACATTCTAATAGGTATTTAAATATTTCACCTTAATTTTGGTAATAAAAGTTTAGTAAGTACTGAATATAGGTAGTTATGTATTTTCAAAATATTGGATTTTATTATTCAAATATTATTTATGTATGATTGTAGATTAGTATTCTACTTCTAATATTAAGAAAGTTTTCTATTATTTCTTATGGTAAGATTAGTATTCTACTTGTAAATCTAATATAGTAGAATGCATGTACAAAACGTAAGACACATTTCCTTAAAAGTTGCATGTTTAATCAATGTGTGCCGAGCATCACAAAATTAAATGTGTAGGACTCATGTAATTGGTAAAACTTACTGGTGCACAGAAATAAGATATCTATCTTTGGGGATGAGCTTATAAAGTTCACTACGACATATGCACAGCCATGTATTGAAACGGTCATTCACATTCAACCAACAGTGCTTTCTTTGAGCAATCAATTATGTCATTCGGCGTGATTTCCCGAAAAAGGCACTCTACCCTCTACAAATGCTCCACACAACTAGCGAATACATGGGTCAACTGTATCATCACTTAGCGCAAGCCTTAGATTCCAGCGGAATGATCTTCTGCAAATGCTAGGACATCTTGACAGATATCAGATCCAAGGTGGTTTAAACTGGATTCAATGGGTATGCACGACCTCGTAATTCCTTTCAGTTCTTAGATCGACATAAGCTAATAGCTTTCAATAAGCCCTTATGCCGTCTAGCTTTCCACAAAATTAAAGATGACAGAGAAGGAAAATATTGGCAAAAGGAGGTAACAATAGAATTAAAAGACCAGAAAGTACATAAATCGGATGCCAGATGCTGATTGAAATTGAATAGAAAAAAACATACAGAAAGTGTGAAAACCAATCCGACCCATATCTTATTTTCACTGTTGCTTTCGGTTCAACGACTATGATAAAGAAGCATACAAAAAAAAATAGCGTCAATGATGCATACCTTTCATTCCACAAACACAAAAGCGGAAGAAAAGGCTTGATTGTATCTATCAGTTTAAGCTTCCTTGTATCCAAAGTTATAAGAGATTTTGCCATCATATTCACATCAGGTTATGATCATAATTAAACAACCAAAAAGAAAAAAGAAAGAGATAGAAAAACTATATATATAAGAACAACAAAGCAATGAAGAAGCAAGAATACTAACATAGGATCGATGGAATAACATCATAGAACCCATGAAATTAAGAATTTTGAACCTTACTTGAACCAGCAAAGAGGTAAAGCTTACGATCAGAAGAAAGATAGAAAATGGTACGTGGCTATTCATCCTCAGATTAAAAGTCACGTTCCAAGATTTAACAGCCACGTCTCAATTAAGCATGTAAGAAGTCTCGATCGCCCTCAAAAAAATTGTAATGACTTTAAGCTAACACGCCAAAACTACAAGCTCTTCTATTACTAGAGGATGGTCGGTCCGTGGCGAGCACGGGCCCATCTCGAAAATGAATATTTCACACGTTTCTTTATAAAAAAAGTTCTGCTTTTTATGTGATTTATTTGTGATATTCCTAGGTTAGTTTCTTGGGTATTTGATAATATACTCACTTCCATATCTTATTTAGTTACAAGTTTTATAGGTCAAGAAGTGCCTATGGATTGTTTGTGCTTGAGCTCAGACATAACATTTAACCAATAAGGGTTGTGGTGGAGTGATAAGTACTCCTTCATTCTTAATCAGAGGTTTCGGATTCGAGTCCATGGATATGGAGTCGTCTTTGTTAGGGAGTGTTTTACCCCTCAATGTGGGACTTTTCGGCGCGAATCCAGATTTAGTCGGACCTAATGTAAATACCGGATACCGGGTGACAAATCAAAAAAAAAAAGACATAACATCTATTTTTCAGTCTTGCGAAGATAAAACATTTGAGATTGTGAGATAAAGATCTATGTATGAGACTTTGTATATAGTTATACTGGTATACCGTATAATTATTTTGATTAGTAATTGGCATGGTTTAAGCGTGAAGTCTTCTTTATTGTTCCGTACTTCCACTTTCCGAGTGCCTAGTTTGCTTTTATAAAATATAGTCTATGTTATTTATGATTTTTTGTAATTTAGTTGGTGTGAAATTGTGCTTCCCTTTTTAATCTTGTCTATCTGATTAGAGGTGGGCATAAAAACCAATAAATTGAAAAATCGAACCGTACCGAACTAATTCGGTTCTTCGGTTCCAGTTCTTTAGTATTCGGTACGTTATTCGGTATTGATATATTAATTTTCAGTACTTCAATTCAGTTCTTGGTATTAGGGTATCTGCATTTCGGTATTTTGGTATCAAACTTATTAAGTTAATACCTGAGTTCTTCTGAGTGCTCAAGCTTGCGGCTTCCCTTGATGTTGGATTCCACGCAGGGCATACGCACATGGTGGCAAGCGGGTTCAGCTGAACCCACTTCGTCAAAAATAATATTGTGTATATGTATAAATTAGGATTAAAGTTGTATAAATTTCGTGTAAATATTTTATTTGAACCCACTTGACAATTACTATTTTACGACTAAAGTTATGTACTTATAAATTATAATATTGAACCCGCTTGCATAAAATTCGGGATCCGCCACTGATTCCACGTCTGCACACCCATAATCAATCGACTCATCGTGAGGAGGTTTTAGATTACTCTTGATATCTTTGTATTTATTTTCTTTTAATATTAAAAATGGCTCTTTCTCTTCATCTTGTACGTGAGCCCTCTTACTATTTTTCTTTTTCTTATGAGTTTGTCTTCTGCGTCTGGCCTCTACTTGGCTTGCACGCTCTTAGTCTATTATTGTCAACGATTCTTTTTCTCCTTTTTCCTTCTTTTCTTGTTCTCAGTTTTGTTACAGTAACACTAATAACTGCCGGAACTTCATAAAGTGAGTCTTAAGAGTAGAAAATGGAGGTAGAATATCCATAAAATAAAAGTACAAAACAGTAATATTTTAAAAAAGACACGATTACATTAATGTATTAAACCGAAATCGTACTGAAACCATACCGAACCAAATAATAAGAAAATACTGAATCATACCGAACTACTTTGGTATAGTATTTGATGTGCGCAGTTGATAAACCGAATACCAAAATACCGAATCGAAATTCTTAAATACCGTACCGAAGTACCGAATATCCACCCCTATTTCTCATTCAACTCCATGCAAATTACAATTTTGAGCTCAGATAATCTTTCTTTACATGAAAACTTAGTATTATGCTTTTGGACCTCACCTTATTAGGCACTACTAAATACTAACCGTTATTGGTGAAAGTTCTTGGTAAGACACTAAGAGTGGCATTTCATTTTTAACTTTGGGGATAGATCGACGTCTTGATCTTTTAACTTTGTGGAAGACACAATACTGCTGCTTCCTCCTATATCTCAATCATTTGTCGAACTATTCTTCATTATTGTATTGGTTTGTGTTCATTTTCCCCCATGTATTTCAATGTATTTCTTTTTTGTTTTAAATAAAATGTTATAAAAACATAGTGAAAGTTTGGGTTAAAGAAACATAAGAATGTATTTGGTCAACACCTCGTAAGAGAACGATTATCTTACGGTAGAACAATATTTTGGTAGAAAATACCCTATTAAACAATGCCTTGCATGGTTATTTAATTAAATGTGGCATGTGCAAGAACAATAAAAAGATATTGCAAGGACCAAAAGGTTTCCACGTATTAATGGCTCAGTGGAATATTTACAACATGCTTTTGAACATATTAATCTCTGTGGAATGCCTACAACATATTCCTCTAAGTATCAATAATGAACTTTCATTCAGTTGCATATAACTTCTGCCATAAACTCTTCGTCTCAGCTGTTAGCGAGTTCACTAATCTAGCAAGCTTGCAGCCAACGTGTATTTATGTCACGACCCAAATTCTAGTCTAGGTCGTGATGGTGTCTAACCCGATGCTAGATAAGCTAACGCAATTCATCTAGTGAGTCCCGTTTAATTTATAAAACTCATTTCTAACCATACCTAAATTTCAATCACTGAGCATGTGAAAATAACAAATATCAAAGGCAAATTTAACTGAAATGATCAAAGAAGCCCAAAAGAATAGTCTATCAATATGTGTGTCAGGAACTAGTGTCACAAGTATAGGGGCATCTAGTAGAATGAACAAAAGAATACATCTACCCTATTGTCTGAACTAGAATAGGCAGAATAAGCAAAAAGGGAAAAGACTCCAACGTGCGGATGAACTGCATCAAAAGCAGCTCACCGTGGAACCTCTGCCTCAGAAATCAAGAACGTGCTCTGGACTGGTAACCAGATGCACCTGCCTCAGAACCTGTACAATTAAGTACAGAATTAGCATGAGTACATAAACATTATGTACCCAGTAAGTATCCAGTCTAACCTCGAAGAAGCAGTGACGAGGGGTCAACTTGACACTTACTAGGGCCAAACAATATACTTAAACATGTGAGTAAGCATGGATATCAAAGCTAAATAGCAGAAAAATAACAGGAAACCACAAGATTTTCTATAATTATAAAAATACGTAAATCCTTGTCATTTCAATTGACAATTTATTTTTCAGGGCATTTAAACAGTCTAAAAATCACGGGAAGTGCCAAACAGATAGCATGCGCATATATTGCCGAGGACGTACGTCCCGATCCAACAAAATAATAAATGTGCACTGTCAGAGAGTCGGACGACGCGAACCATAGATGCATCTATTAACCTGCCGAGGCGAACGGCCCGCTCCCATGAGAGTATTGGAAGAAATCACTCCGCCCGCGAAATATAATTGCGAAGCGATCAAACATAAACATAATATATTTCTCTTCTTCCTCAATTCCTTTAAAATAATAATTTACTTGAATTTTGAAATTCTTAGGATCTTGAAATAAATTCCACCCAATACAATTAGAGCATGAAGTAAATAAACAGTATTCACAAATCATGGTGTGCACCTAAACTACCCCGGACATAACAAGAATAGTCACCACGTACGGACCCTCGTCACCTCGTGCGTACGTAGTCCCCCACAATTTGTTCATATATCATATAAGTTCACTTATGAGGAGATTTCCCTCTTACAAGGTTAGAAAGGAGACTTACATTGTCCCAAGGCTTACTTCCAAACTCAAGAATGCGTTCACGCCCTCAAACCGGAGCCAAATGATCCATAACTATTAAAATAGGGTAAAAACTAGTCAATATAGACTCAAAAGATCATACTTCCACTATTAGAATGATTTCCCATCCCAAATCACAAGATTCCTAAAATTCACCCCTGGGCCCACGTGCCCGGATTCCAGAAATTTTTAAAGAAAATTGTTACCTATAACCTTAGGGTCAAGAATATGTGATTTTTACTAGATTCCATAACAAATTTCATGGTAAAACTCCATTTTTATCAAAACCCTAGGTTTTCACCTAAACTCTTGATTTTCACTAATTCTTGCATGTTAATCTACCCATAAACTATGTATTAACTCATGTTGTATAGAAATTACTTACCTCAAAGTGCTAGGTGAAAGCCTCCTTCCAAAAGCTCTGAAAATTGCCTAAGTGTAGAAGTGAAATGAAATAAATGGCCTAAGTCCCGTTTTTAAAAGTTGTGTCCAGGTCTCTGATGTCACAATTTCGACATCAGGTTCGCAAATGCGACAATATCATCGTAAATGCGAACCTGGGCTCTCTCCTGCTGGGTTCGCAAATGCGAACAAAATGGCACAAATGCGACTGCTTCCCAGCTCAGGCTTCTTCGATTTTTCGAAGCCTTCATCGCAAATGTGAGTTTGCAAATGCAAACAAATCCTCGCATTTGCGAGGCCTGCAACAGCAGCCCAGAACACCAGAAAAACTGGAGTGTTTTCACTCCTAACTCACGTCCGAAACTCACCCGGGCCCTCGAGGATCCACTTCGAATACTCACACAAGTCCAACAACACTATACGAACTTGCTCACGTGATCGGAACATCGAAATAACATCAAAAACTAGGAATTACACCCTAAAACTATGTGAATCAAACTTATGAACTTTAAGTTCTTCAATCTACTTCCAACGTGCCGAAACATACTTATACCACTCGGATTGATACCATATTTTGCGTGCAATTCTCAAATGAAATTAAGGAACTATTCTCGATCTCGAAATTCTGTTTGGACCTCGATATCACCAAAACACGTTCCAACCTAAAATTATAGAACTTCAAGAATTCAATTTTCACTATTTGGCGCCGAAACGCTCGCGGGTCATCCGAACCCGTTCCGAACATACACCCAAGTCCGAAATCATCATACAAACCTATTGGAACCATCAAATCCCGATTCCGTGGTCGTTTTCTCAAAATGTGGACCGAAGTCAAACTTGGCCTTCTAGGCCAACCTTAAGGAACCAAGTGTTCCAATTCCAACCCAAACCCTTCCAAATCCCGAATCAACCATTCCCGCAAGTCGTAAATCAATAAAAGTAAGTACGGGAAGTATTATTTAGGGGTACGGGGTTCTAGAAAGCAAAATGAACGGTCGAGTCGTTACATTCTCCACCTCTTAAACAATTGTTCATCCCCGAACGGTCTAGAATCATACCTGGAGTGATGAATAGATGTGGATATCGACTCTGCATGTCCTCCTCGGACTCCCAAGTTGCCTCCTCGATTGTTTGGGCCCTCCATTGGACCTTCATTGTGAAAACCTTTTTAGACCTCAACTAGCGATCATGTCTATCAACAATGGCAATAGGCTCTTCCTCATAGCCCAAGCTCTCATCTAGCTGAATGGTACTGAAGTCTAACACATGAGATAGGTCGGCGTGGTACCTCCGGAGCATAAACACATGAAAAACTGGATGAACTCTCAATAAGCTGGGAGGTAAAGCGAGCTCATAAGAAACCTCCCCAACTCGCCTCAACACCTCAAATGGGCCTATAAATCTGGGGCTCAACTTACCCTTCTTCCCGAATCTCATAATACCCTTCATCGGCGAGACTTTCAAGAGAACCTTCTCGCCGACCATAAATGATACGTCACGTGCCTTCTGATCCGCGTAACTCTTATGTCTGGACTGTGCCATGCGAAGTCTCTCCTGAATCAACTTTACCCTTTCCAAGGCATCCTTTACCAAATCAATGTCATATAACTTAGCCTCGCCATGCTCAAACCACCCGATGGGGGAACGACATAGCCGACCATATAAAGCATCAAACAGAGCCATCTCAATGCTGGACTGATAACTATTGTTGTAAGCAAACTCGGCGAAGGGCAAGAACTGATCCCACTGCCCTCTGAAGTCAATCACACATGCTTTGAGCATGTCCTCCAATATTTGAATTGTCCGCTCTGACTGCCCATCGGTTTGTAGATGAAATGTTGTGCTGAGCTCTGCACGGGTTCCCAACTCACTCTGTACGGCTCTCCAGAAATGCAAAGTGAATTGGGGACCTCTATCTGATATGATGGACACAGGCACACCGTGCAACATAACTATCTCCTGAATGTAAATCTGAGCCAACCTCTCTGAAGTATAAGTAGTGGCTACAGGTATGAAGTGTGCCGACTTGGTCAACCTGTCAACAATAACCCAAACCGCATCGACCTTCCACAAAGTTTGTGGCAAACCAACTAAGAAGTTCATAGTGATGCACTCTCGTTTCCACTCAGGTATAGTCATCTACTGAAGTAGGCCTCCTGGCCTCTGGTGCTCATATTTAACCTGCTGGCAATTTAGGCACCTAGCTACATACTCCACTATGTCCTTCTTCATTCGCCACCACCAATAATGTTGCATCAGGTTGCGATACATCTTTGTAGCACCTGAATGAATAGAATACCGTGAACTGTGTGCTTCCTCTAGAATCCTACTCAAGCCATCGACATTAGGAACACATAGACGACCCTGAAGATGCAGAACACCATCCTCGCCAATAGAAACCTCCCTGGCACCACCCTGTAGTACCGTCTCTCTGAGAATTTCCAAATGTGGATCATCAAATTGTCGAGCCTTGATCTGTCCCAATAATGAAGACTGAGCGACAACACACGCAAGAACTCGACTGGGCTCTGAAATGTCCAGCCTCACAAGCCTATTAGACAAGGACTGAATGTTCAAAGGTAGTAGCCTCTCCTTCACTGAAATGAATGTCAAGCTACCTATACTCTCTGCTTTCCTGCTTAAGGCATTTGTGACCACCTTCGCCTTGCCGGGATGATAAAGAATGGTGATGTCATAGTCCTTCAGCAACTCAAGCCACCTAAGCTGCCTCAAATTAAGATCTCTTTGCTTGAACAAGTGTTTTAAACTAAGATGGTCGTTATAAACCTCACAGGACACTCCATACAAGTAATGCCTCCAAATCTTAAGAGTAATAATCGCTGCCAACTCCAAATCGTGCACGGTGTAGTTCTTCTCATGTATCTTCAGCTGACGTGAAGCATACGCAATAACTCGTCCCTCCTGCATCAATACACATCCCAAGCCAACGCGTGAGGCATCACAATAAAATGTATACATCCCCGAACTGGAATCCAACACTAGAACCGGTGTTGTGGTCAAAGATGTCTTGAGCTTCTGAAAGCTCGCCTCACAATAATCGAACCAACGGAAAGGAGCACCCTTTTGGGTCAATCTAGTCAAAGGTGCTGCAATGGACGAAAAACCCTACACAAATCGGCGATAATAACCTGCTAACCTAGGAAAATCCTGATCTCGGTCACTGAAGTGGGGCGTGGCCAACTCTGAACCGCCTCAATATTCTTAGGATCCACCTTAATACATTATCCCGATACAACATGCCCTAAGAATGCCACTGACTCTAGCCAAAACTCACACTTGGAGAACTTAGCATATAGCTTCTGCTCTCGCAATGTCTGAAGCACTACTCTCAAATATTGCTCGTGCTCCCCCAGGCTGCGTGAGTAGATCAAGATGTCATCAATGAAGACAATAACAAAAGAATCAATATAAGGCCTGAACACCTAGTTCATCAAATCCATAAATGTTGTTGGGGCATTAGTCAAGCCAAAGGACATCACCAGGAACTCATAATGACCATATCTAGTACGGAAGGCAGTCTTAGGAACATCCGAGTTCCGAATCCTCAGTTGATGGTACCCCGATCTCAAGTCAATCTTGGAAAACACCTAGCACCCTGCAATTGGTCAACAAATCATCGATGTGTGGCATCGAGTACTTGTTCTTGATGGTAACTTTGTTCAACTAGAGGTAGTCAATACACATCCGCATAGTCCCATCCTTCTTTTTCACAAATAACACTGGAGCACCCCAAGGCGATACACTAGGTTTGATAAATCCCTTAGCTAACAACTCCTCAAGCTATTCTTTCAATTCTTTCAATTCCTTCGGATCCATACGGTATGGTGGAATAGATATAGACTGGGTGCCTGGAGGTAAGTCAATGCAAAAATCAATATCACGATCTGGTGTCATGCCCGGAAGGTCTGAAGGAAACACATCAACCAAACTCCCGAACCATTGGTACTAAATCAATCGGCGGAGATAAGCCAAACAACCCTTCTCGACCATGCGTCTAGCCTTCAGAAAAGAAACAACTCGACTAGCTGCACTAATTGAGGAACCTCTCCACTCCAATCTCGGCAACTCAGGCATGGCTAAAGTAATAGTCTTGGCATGGCAATCTAGGATGGCATGATAAGGAGATAACCAATCCATGTGTAGGATGACCTCAAAATCAGTCATATCAAGTAACAAGAGTTCTGCTCTGGTCTCGAACCCACAGAATGTGACCACACAGGACTGATAGATCTGGTCCACAACCACATAATTGCCCACAGGAGTGAACACATAAACAGGAATACCCAAAGACTCACGAGGAACATCCAGGAAACAAGAAAACAGAGATGATACATATGAATAGGTAGACCCTGGATCAAATAACACTGAAGCCTCCCTACCGTAGACAGAGATAATACCTGTGATAACTGAATCTGAGGCCAATGCATCTGGTCTGGCTGGAAAAGCATAGAATCTGGCTGGAGCGCCGGCTGGCTAGCCTCAAGCTGACTGAACAGAAGTTGACTGCACTCCCCTTGCCTAGACTCCGACTCTGGGACGACCCCTACCAACATGTCCTTCACCTCTGGGTGGCCGGACCGCTAGTGCTGAAACGATAAGGTGCTGACCCTACTGCACTGCCTTGCCCTGAAGTCTGGGGAAAAACCTCTTCATGTGACCTGGATCCCCATACTCGTAACAACCTCTCGGCACCATAGACTTCTGCCCTGAAGACTAGCCTTGGTGGTCGGAATAACCCACGGAGAAACCCTGAATGGATGGGAACGATATGAATTCTCTGTCATGGAACTGAAATAGGCGCTGGAAGAACTCTGATGACCAGAATACCCGCGGAGAAACCCTGAATAACTGGTGGGCGATAAGAACTCTCCGGCATCGCACTAAAATAAGGCCTCACTGGAGCACCTCAAGGAGGTGGTGGTGCTGAATATGGGAGCATTCTGGGTTGGCCCCTCCCAAAATGACCTCTGCCCCTAGCCGGAGCACCTCTAAAATCTCCAAAAAATTGATCCCTCTTATCCTATTGTCCTTTCTCTCTATTCCTTATACGGTAGCCCTCAATCCTGCGAGCGATATCCACCACTAGCTGATAAGGAGTCCCCATCTCCACCTCTTGGGCTATGTTGGACCTAATACCAGAGTGCAGCCCTGATACAAACCTCTGCACTCTCTCTGCGTCAGTAGGAAGTATCATAAATACATGACGAGACAACTCAGAAAACCTCGCCTCGTAGTCGGTCACTATCATCTGGCCCTACTCAAGCTGCTCAAACTGATACCGCTGCTCTTCCCTCTCAGAGGGTGGAATATACCTGTCCAGGAATAGCTGGGTGAAATGCTCTCAAGTGATGGGGGAGAATCTGATGGCCTGCCAAGAACATAAGACTGCTACTATCTATGGGCCCTGCCCTAGAGCTGGAAAGTAGTGAAGTCAACCCCATGAGACTCCAGTATCCTCATGTTACGCAGTATGTCCCTGCACCTATCGATAAAATCCTGAGCATCCTCATGGCACTCACCCCCGAAGACAACAGGGTGAAGTCTAGTCCATCTGTCTAATAACTACTGCGGATCACCGTCCGCAACTAGTCAGGGCTCAGGTGCCACTGTTGTAATTGGCTGGGCCCCGCCCCCGGGTAGGTTACCTGGAGTCTGATAAACTGCAGCTGCATGTCCTAGGGTGGGCAGTACGGGTCTGTGCTCCCCCTCCCTCCACCGACGTGGTCGGGTCCGCTGGAAATAAACCAGCCTGGGTTATTGACGATGCCTCACCCACACTACTATATAAGTATGAAGGCAAGGGTCGTGTAGCTTTTACCCGAATGGTCGGGATCGAATCCACAGGGAGCCTATAGATGGGAGTGAGTGTATAAGTGATCTAGAAGGGTCGAGTGTTTCTAATTGCACTTCTAATCATTTGTTGGTGTTGAACTATACTAAGTGTATTCTATTGTTTGTAAGCTAATTAATGAATAACTTTGTTTTTGTTTTTGTTTTCTAATATTGATAAAGGCACTAGGGTCGTGACCATTGCCTAGGTGGATACACAAAGGGATTCAATTCTAAGGTCGGGGAATTTGCTAGGTATATAGCTATAACCAAAGCACGAAGGTACTCACTCTATACCTCTCAGTAGTTTGAGTGATTAACCCTAATTGCCCCTCTCGAGGCCAATTGGTGACCATTAATCAAGCAGTATAGGCTTAGGTAGGGTGTTACTCTCTCGAGGTTTAACCCGTTAACTAGGGCTCAAGTAGGGTTTTACCATTTCTGGGTTTAACCCCTTTGATTGGGACTACCAATCTCTTGATAATGCCCTAATTTCCTATTAGGCTAATTTCTAGACTCAAGTCTTCTTTCTCAAGAAAGACCCAAGTCATGAAAAGGTTAATTAGTGTTTGCAACCACTAATTATAGCAATAAAAACCTTGAAATAGCATAAATAGCCAACACCCATTAATTTTCCAACCTTAATTTCAAGACCCCATTACATACCCACACTAGGGTTGAGCCACAACCCTAGATAATGGGTCTAGCTACTCATAATCAAAGATGAAAACAAAGATAGAGAAGAAGAATAACCCATTTAATTGATTCCTAACAATTAAATTGAAGTTTTCAATGTTAAAAATGTAAGAATAAAGCTAAATAAATAAAAACCCTAAAATATTCACGAGCTCTCTCCTTCTGAAAATAGCAGATATTACAAGAAATGTAAAGAAATTACAAAATAGTCTATTTATAGTCTGCCAAATTTTCGGACAAAAATACCCCTGCGGGACCACCGCGGACCACAAAAATACGACCGCGGTCCGTGAAAACACGACCGCGGCCCGCGAAAACAATGGTTGCTGATCTTCTCATAAGGGTCGACCGCGGACCACGAAAAGAGGACCGCGGCCGCGGTGAATACTTGTATCATATCTCGACCTCACTGGAATGCCACCGCGGTCCGCGAAACTTCGACCGCGCTGTGGTGGGGACTTGTATTTTTCTGGAGCTCACTGGAATTCCACTGCGGTCCACGAAACTTCGACCGCGGCCGCGGTGGGGACTTGTATTTTTCTGGAGATCACTGGAATTCCACCGCGGTCCGCGAACGGTGGATGATGGCCTTGTTGTCGAACTTCACTGGAATGCCACCGCGGTCCGTGAAACTACGACCGCGGCCGTGGTGGATAATTGATTCACCATCGACCTTACTGGAATTCCACCGCGGACCGCGAAATGAGGACCGCGGCCGCGGTGGCTTTCTTTGTCTTGAGCATCCTTGTTGAGTTTGATCCTTGTGCCGGATTAACTCCTATTTTGAGCATATTTTAGACTGGATGCCTTCATTTCTGGTTCAATCCTTCAACAAGAAAAACGTATAAGCTTTCGAGGCCATTTTGTGTAACACTGTATCCAAAATTCATGTATAAGGGAACGGAAAATGAGGCAAAAATCCAAGTTAGCAGTCATAGTGTCCATGAACCGCAACATACGGCCCATGACCTCCTAAAAGCCCGACGCTGTCATGAAATCCATCAGGCAGGATCTGTTGCGGGCACCTTGCCCTGCTCCTTAATGATAGGATTCTCTGTTGGATCTGCGGATGGTGCAATTGGGGAAACTCTGGTACGCCCTCGCCCCCTACCTCGGACCGGTGCCCTCCCCCGGCCTCTACCTCAGCCTCTAGTGACGGGGGAGCGGCCCCTCCCGGTCTGGAACGTCGGTTGTACACGTCCTTACCATCTGTGAGAGAATAGAAGAGTGAAATTTAGTACACCATCAACTGCATGATAGAAGATGAATGAAGAGAAATTTCCTAACACCCTATAGTCTCCAGAAGATAAATACAAACGTCTCTGTATCGATCCGCAGGACTCTATTAGGTTTGCCCATTACTTGTGAGACCTACGTGAACCTAGTGCTCTGATACCATATTGTCACGACCCAAATTCTAGTCTAGGTCGTGATGGCGCCCAACCCCGATGCTAGGCAAGCCAACGCAATTCATATAGTGAGTCTCGTTTAATTTATAAAACCCATTTCTAACCATACGTAAAATTTAATCGTTGAGCATGTGAAAATAATAAATCTCAAAGGCAAATTTAACTTAAATGATCAAAGAAGCTGGATTTACATAATTACACCCCCAAAAGAATAGTCTACCAATGTGTGTGCCAAGAACTAGTGTCACAAGTACGGGCATCTAGTAAAATGAACAAAAGAATAGATCTACCCTACTGTCTGAACTAGAATAGACAAAATAAGCAAAAAAGGAAAAGACTCCAATGTGCAGTTGAACGACATCAAGAAAAGTATCTCATCGTGGAACCTCTGCCTCAGAAATCAAGAACGTGCTCCGGACTGGTAACCAGCTGCACCTGCCTCAAAACCTATACAGTTAAGTATAGAAGCGTAGCATGAGTACATAAACATTATGTACCTAGTAAGTATCCAGTCTAACCTCGAAGAAGTAGTGATGAGGGGTCAACTTGACACTTACTAGGGTCAAACAATATACTTAACCATGTGAGTAAGCATGGATATCAAGGCTAAATAGCAGAAAAAATAACAAGAAACCACAAGCATTTTTATAATTATAAAAATACGTAAATCCCTGTCATTTCAATTGACAATTTATTTTTCAGGGCATTTAAACAGTCTAAAAATCACGGGAAAGTGCCAAACAGATAGCATGCGCATATATTGCCGAGGACATACGGCCTGATCCAATAAAATAATAAATGTGCACTGCCGAAGGGTCGAACAACGCGAACCATCGACGCATCTATTAACCTGCCGAGGTGAACGGGCCGCTCCCACTCAAAAAGATAGGATTGTAGGTCCCACATCCTACCCAAGCCTTCTATTGTTGTGGTTTTCTTGTTTCGGGCTCAAAATTTCAATTCATCGACTTTCCGAAAAATATAAATCGAGGTATTCCAATTTTGTTTATGTCGAAACTCGTATAATAATGCATATTAATTGTTTTGAATGTGTTTCCGTGTTGTTTTGTATTTTTTTTTGTGATTAAACTATTATGTTATTTTTATCCGGACTAAGATATTAGTATTCTAAAAAAATATGTAAAAATTGAAAAATTATTATTTTTTGTTAATAAAAATGTTAATAAATTTCCTTTACTGTTTTATATGTATTTTCGTGAATTTTTTGTGATTAAAATGTATTTGTTATTTTTATCTAGTTTAGATTATTTATTTGCTTAAAGACTAGTGCCCTTTTAGCGTAGTAAAATGTAGTTTAGATTATTTATTTACAGTCTCATCTCCGAGAATCCGCCAACACCTGCGGTAGCAGAGTTAGTAAACATTCCTCAAAAGGGTAATCACACGGCTCATACCGTGGTGCTTTGCTTCCCATCTGCCCTTCGACAGATCTTGCCACTTGCGTTCATCATAGGTCGACAAAGCTGCCAGCCTCTGAGTCCAGTCCGCAAGATCGGGGATCTCTTCCCGCATCCACGGAACCACTGAGAAAAAGAAAGAAACATTCTTATAAATCAACCAAAGAAAAGGGCACTAAGGTACGACGTAGCTTACGTTTGAAGTTCCATTTCTCGGGAAATGGCAGGAACTCTGCAGGAACAATATCGATGGTCCTCACTCGGACAAACCGACTCATCCATCCTCGGTTCCGGTCCTTGTCGCCACTGGCAATAAAGGGCCTTTTGGATCGGCATCGTAGCGCAATCAGGCCCCGACAATGCTGAGGCTGATATAATCTAATAAGGTGGCTAAGGGTAAACTCAAGCTCAGCCTTTTCGGTAAAGTACCTCATCATCAGCACTATTCGCCAAAAGGAGGGATGAATCTGAGCCAAGGTGACTCATTACCTCTTGCAGAATTTGAGCACAAGGCGGTCGAGGGGGCCCAATGTGAATGGGTACGTATACATGTTCAAGAATCCCTGCACATAGGTCATGATGTTCTTTTCTCAAGAAGGTATCTGCAACATCACATTCTATCCCCAGCCGTAGTCTGTCCTTACGGTCTCGAGGTGGTTTTCTTCTATCGATCGGATGAACCTCAACGTACGCTCTCGATGGTCTGGGGCGTCGAAGGGTTTCTCTAGTGCAAAGTCTTTTTTCAAGGCAAAGCAACTCGAGGTTAACTCGCCGTACGCCGGCGGTATACCAACAGGGCGGGCAAGATGCAGAGGCAAGGTTTTCCTCTTCTTGGTGAACGGATTCGGGCACGACAGCCATAACTACTCAAGAAAAGGTGAAAAAGAAGATATGAAAACAGTTTCACAAGATGAGAAAATGAAGAGAACGTTGAAAGGAAAGCTAGTTTTGCAAAGTTGCAAGACTTAGAATGAAGAGGAAGCAAGAATATATATAGA
The DNA here is from genome assembly GCA_005239505.1 of Nicotiana paniculata. Classification (NCBI taxonomy): domain Eukaryota; kingdom Viridiplantae; phylum Streptophyta; class Magnoliopsida; order Solanales; family Solanaceae; genus Nicotiana; species Nicotiana paniculata. The sequence continues at coordinate 20,663 of MDKI01219619.1, forward strand.
GAGAGAGCGAGCGGTGGCTATTCAACTACTTTGAAAGCCATTTAATCTTGGCAAAGTTGTCATAACGTTTGGGGAAGTGTACCGCTGGGGCCACCTCGGTCACTTCACGATCGTGTCACATAAATGACACTGTCACACATCGTTCGAGGGATCGAAGCTCCCATACTGGCCTAACCTCGAGAAGGTGTCCGATCTCGAGGGGATCTACTATTGAAAGTACGGGTTCTGAAGGGATAAAAATCGAAGCTTGAAATTCAAATTTTGCGTAAGCATTGCAGGATAAAGTTTGGGAGATATGTAACAAAGAGATATTTTATTTCAAAAATGCATTTACAAGGGTGTTTCCACAAAAAAATTCCCCCGGAGGTCCCATATACAGAAAAGGAAAAAATCAAAATAGTAGGAGAATCTACTTTTCGCCTTCGCTACTGTCCGAGCCGCTTTCAGAGCCCTCATCTGACATAGTCGACATTGCCGATTCTTCCTCCAGGTCCCTGGCTTCTTCGATCTCGGCAGAGAGATCGACGCTCTTAGCGCTCACTTCCTCGAAGGCTTGCCTCCTGGCTTGTATGCGAGCGTGAGCAACTGGCTGAGCCATTTTTAGCTTGGCCTTCTCGAATATCTCCCTGGCCGGGTCATTCGCGGTAGCAACATCTCTTTTATAGGAGGATACAAACTCATCGACTTCAGACTTGGCTGCAGACAGTGCAACAGTCTCCTCCTGGGCACCTCGAAAAAGGTCTTGAATCGAGGATAGCTTCCCCTGAAGCGCGTCCCTCTCCAAAGCCGCGACATCATTCAACCGATCCAGCTCGAGGATTTCGACATCCTTGGCCGCAACTTCCTCTCGAAAACGCTCCACCAGGGCATCCTTCTACCTAATCTGCAAAGCACAGAAAATAAGTCGATCAACACCAAGCATTGCAATTAAAAATAAAAGTGTGGGTACCAGAATACCTGCTCGATGAAGTTGGCCCTCTCTTGGAGGGCTCTGTCCGAGCCTGCCCAGAGGTTGATCAATTCCTCCTCTTTTCAGGCACATAGAGCCTCCAGCTCGACCGACTCTGACATAAGCTTCTCAAGCTCCTCTCCACGATGAGTCAACTCATCTTGAATCTTGGAGAAGGCTTGGTCATATAGCTTCTTGACCTGCAGCACAGAGGAAGAAAATGAGAAAGCAATAATAGAAAATCGAAGAGCAGCGTATTATTTCGAGAATGTCACATGTTTTTGGAGCCTCTTGGCCTCATCGAGGGAAACGAGGGAATCAACATCGGTCTCCTCCCCACCCCTTCAAAATAGTCTCTAAATGCATCATCCTCTCTACGAGAGGTCTCCAAACCGGGAACATTCCTGACTTGGGCTTCTCGTATCTCCCCTAGAGAAAACGACGGGCCCGAGTGGAATCCACAGGAAATATCAGCTTCCATCGAGGATTCTTCCCAACCCCGGAAAGCTCCAGTAGCAAGCCCTCGATCTCATCAACACGGACTGTTCCATGTCTGACGAGCGTCTCGGGGACTGCACCCGAACCCTCCTCGAGGGTCTCCTCAACACAGGGCGGGTCTGCATCGGCTGCCTCCAACTTGGCAGATGACCGCTCAACAACTCTCGAAGCGTCAGCGCTTCATTTTTCTCTTTGTACCAAAGGACAGGTATCATCACTCTCTTCCTCGGCTCGCAGGCTCTCAGCGGCCATTGAGGATAAGACCGTGGCATCGGTCTTGGGCTTCCGAGCCTTTGCCCTTTTGGATTTTAGAGACTCCGTTGAGGCCTCCTTCTTCCTTTTCTTGTCCTTGGCGGTCTTTGGAGCCTCTTCCTCACCAGGTAGGGGCGATCTCATCAACACGCCTTCACCAAGGCCTGTGCAAGCGTGTTATATCAAAAAACACCGCCATCGAAAGTACTTACAAAGAGTAAGAAAACAATAGCAACAAGAGCATACAGTGGTTCTTAGCATGCCACCATATTTTTTCCAGCTCACGCCATACACATTTGTTGTATGGGAGAACAGAGCCCAAAAGTTTGATCCATCCCAGAAGGTCTTGGACCGCGCTGGGAAACCAAACGGTGGCTTCACAATTAGAAGAAAATCAGTCAAAAGAGAAAGAGATGGCAAAACATACTCAATTCAGGGGTACTTATGTTTCATATTCCATTCCTCCAGGCAAGACATTCTACCAACAGGGATGATGTCCGAAGTTCTGATTCTAACAAATCGGCTCATCCATCCCCTATCCTTATCCTCGTCGATGCAGGCGAAGAACGTCTTGGAAGATCGACGGTGCAGCTTAATTAGGCCCCCTCGGAAGAGACGAGGACTGTATAATCTAATCAAGTGGTCGAGGGTGAAAATCATTCCCCCGACCGTATTGGTAATGTGTCGAATCATATATACAATCGTCCAAAAAGAAGGACAGATCTGACCAAGTGTCACTCGGTATTGATGAAAAAAATCGAGAATCACCGGGTCGATCGATAGAGAAGAAGAATCTACGGGGCCTAAGGTAAAAGGGTATGTATATACGCTGAGAAAAGCAGCCTTATGTATGACTATGCTTTCGTCAGCTGTAGGGATTTCCACTCGGTCCGCCTCCACCCAACGTCAGTCAAGTTTTACCCTCTCAGTATCAGATACTACACTTATATATCGGGACATGGGCTCGCATCGACCCGGTGTAGAAGGGGGTTTTTCAATCGTGAAATCGGAGATGATGTTGAAAGGTCCAGGGATGCATTGCTTTATAGTAGGAGGAGTTCTTGACTTTCCCTAAGACGGGCGTCATGAAGAAGAGGCTCCCTCCTTTTGAAGTACCGTTTTGGAAGTTTTTGCCATGGTTGTAACTATGTTTTGAAGAAAGAAGACGAAGAAGCAAACACAGATAGAAGATGAGAGTGGAAAACACTTAGTAAAAGTTTGAAGGTTTGAAGAAGATGCAAAATTATGAAAAGGCAAGTGATTGAAGTATTTATAGAGGCCCTTTGGGCATGCATTGAAGCGGAAAGGTTGAACCAATAACAATTCATGGGCTTCTCGAGAATTGTGTTGACGGCGACCTCTGCGCAGCTTTTTATGTCACATCATTTAATGATCTGAAGAGACTTGCGTCATAATAGGTATTTCGAAGAGGCAAGAAGTCAAGACCGTTTCTTATCACTTCACTCTAAGAAACGCGGGGACTATCTATATATGGCTAAAATCGAAAAGCCCAATTTTACGGTCATTACGGGGCTCAGAAGGCTCGAAGGTTCGAGTCCTGGCGTCGAGGGGGCATATCGAAGGTCCTCAACCTCGGGGCAGTGCAAATCGAAGACCAACGTGGAAAGGCGGGAAATGCCCAAAAGGCACGTGGTTAAAGCTGACAAAGTACACAAAACAATACAAGCCCGTACCGTGGCATTAAATGGTTGTACCAGCCATCTCTCTTTGTATTAATTACACATGTACTATGTTGTGATTCCCCCTCATATAAAGGGGACCCTTGTCACTTTGTAAGACACATGATATTCAATACAAGAACAAGAACATCATTCGCTCTCTAACTAAAACATTCTCTACAATTGTTCCATTGGTTTATTGCCTTTCATTTGTTGTGTCCATTAGTTGTTCTTCATTTACTAATCGTTATTAATCACAAATAGACCATCTGCGAGGCCCTCAATACTGTTATATCATCCTCGGCATCCCCTTGTCAAGCTCTTAAGTTCGACCTCGACGCCTTTCCAACCAACCTCGAGACTTGTCTCTCCGCTGCACGGTTTGTATAATCTCGTTACCTTTTGCTCTTATTTCGTTTTCTCACTTCTCACTCGGCATCTATCGCCTAAACAACTGGTATTAAAATAGATCACGTAATTTTAGAATCACATAATCAAATATAATCGTAATTACCATTTTCAAGGTAAACAAGATCAAACATACAAAATTACGAAAATAATAAAATTGACACATACAAGAAATTAGGATAGATTGGTGCTACTGGACCTAAAATATCGAGTCTGGAAACCATAGATATATACTCTGTCCAATTAAATATGATAAAAAATAATTATTTAATTTACAGATCAAACATACAATTAATATTTTTTTAATTTACAGTAGACGACACGGACGTGCTGCCTATGCATCCCAGACCTGTATTCGATGAGCTATTAGTGTTACAGGGCGATCATAGGTCCGCCTACGTATGGGAGGGAGAGCTACTGGCCCAGACTCTCCGCGCTAGGAGAATGGACGACTTGTGGGATTTTATGAAGGACAAAGTTCTCCATCCCCGTGTAGTCCAGGGCCTGCGAGATACGGGCTTCTACAGGATTTTTGAGATCGGGAGGCTGCTTCTCGACTGGTCTTTGATCACGGCCCTGATAGAGTGGTGGCGACCGGAGACGCACAGTTTCCACCTGCCCATTAGCGAGGCCACCATCACGCTGCAGGACGTGGAGGTTTTATATGGGCTGCCCATTGATGAACTGCCCGTTGCATTGCCTCAGGGCATGAGAGAGATGACGCATGGCCAGTATTTGGACATGCTGAAGCAATTCACTGGCTTCAGGCCACAGGATGAGACTGCATAATCAGGGGCCAGTCGCATGAGTTTGACAGCTATTAGACAGCATTTGGAGATATTGCAACTCGACATAATCGGCGAGACAAATGATCTACATATTCACCGGTATACGAGCTTGTTGCTGCTCCTTCTGTTTGGTGGGGTCTTGTTCCCGAACACTTAGGGGAATTTAGTCAGCTTGCGATTTCTTCATCATCTTCAGCTGCTAGATGATTTACCCTAGTACAGCTGGGGTGTTGTTGTTCTCGCCTACATGTACAGGCATCTGTGCCGGCCGAGCATGGGCACCCAACATGACGTATGTGGATTTTTCCGCTTCTACAGGTGACAACATATTTGAATACCTCTGTTTATTCCTTCCAATTCTAGCTAGTCAAAAGTTATCTTAAGCTTTACGTCAACTTTGTATGTTAGGTTTGGGCCTGGGAGCGGTTCCTGTAGTTGCAGCCACCTCTACCACCATTACCTTCGGATGTACCACCTTCGTTTCTCCCTCTATCTAGGAGGTGGGTTCTCCAGCGTGGATATGTACGAGAATATGATGCTCGGCATAATCTCCCCCTTTGCAGGGATGTGGTGGATATACTGGAGGGCACACAGGCAAATGTGTACCTAAACTTACTTGGTATAGCTTCACATGTGTTGCGCATACTCACATTCTCTGTTTTTATTTGATAGTTCATCTGACGCCATACAACGACGACTTGATAGGTGGCTTGCCCAATTATTGCTCGGTCGGCCGACTGATTGGAGCACTTTTGTCCTGCTGATGTGCCTCGATATTGTGGAGTATCATGCCACGGAGCGGGTACTTCGACAGTTTGGTCGTCCGTAGTATATACCGAGGGGGCCTACATGGGAGGCTATACATTATCAGCGAGATGATCGTTCCAGGGTGGACGACGCATATGTAGCATGGCTAGAGGCGCAGGTCCATACTTGGGACCAGTGAGCTGATCTGATTCCGCCCCCTCCTTCACAGATCAAGACGGAGACTATTCAGCTCTATATGCCCTGGTACTGCCACGTTACCACACTTTTTGTCGGGAATCCCATTCATGAAGTTGGCGGTCGGTACGTTCCATACGTCAAGCGGCACGAGGCCCTGGTATGTTTTCTGTTATTATTAATTATATAACTATAACTTTAGTGCAATATCTGTAGTTTACATTTTATACGTTGTGCACGCTATTGGACTACATATAGTCTACCAGATGGGACTGCAGATGCAGCAGCATGCCGGTGAGGGAGCGGCCGCTTTGCACGATTACGACCGGCAGCTTGCAGGGGTGGCTGCCCGGACACTGCAGCGACCTTGAGAGGACCAGCGCTTGGGACACGGCCCTGCTTATGCGCCAGAGCAGTACCAGTGAGGCAGGGGTGTCGCACAAGGTGGGGGTGCCTCACGAGGCAGGGCTGCCCCTCGAGGTGGGGGTGCCTCACGAGGCAGTGGTGTCGCACGGGGTCGTGGTGGGCGGCGAGGAGGTGGTCCCAAGCAAGGGGGCGTTGAGGCCCCTGTTGATGATGTTAATGCTGATCTGCCGTGTGACCTACACGAGCCGCACGAGTATCCCAGCAGCATGTCGTCGTACATCCTTGGGATGCAGCCCACTCCAGGGACTTCGCAGGTGAACCCGTCAGGTCCATTATTGATCACCGGCATGGACCATACCGCAGAGGATTGGGATGCATACTTCCCAGGCCCATCAGTCGCTATTGAGGATTGGCTGACCCGAGATTTGGATAGTAGGCGCCGACTGAGTTATGGCTCATCATCACAGGCGCATGTATGGTTTTATTTGTATTAAATTTAAACTTGTTTTTAATTTTCTCATTTATTTTTCATAACTTTATTAATTTTCTTATTAAGGATTCATCCCCGCCCGTCACGGAGGCCCCTTCATGTGATGCTGACATGGCTACGACGGATGATTATATCTAGGAGCCCGACGAGACCATGATAAGACAATCTAAACTGTTGTGAATTAATATATACTTTCATATACTGAGCTGACTTATTCTTTTGTAGGTTTCTACTGGACCGACGACCCCTTCTATCGATCCTCCCAACACCACTGATGATCATGCTGTAGCACATCCTGCTATAAATAGGCGACGTGATGAGGATGGTCCTGATAGCGTAGCCGGGTGGGATGGGATGCGCCTCAGACCACGTTGAAGCACACAGGATGTGGGACACAATGATTTTTTTTTGTATTTTATGTAAATAATAACAACAATTTTTATGTTTACATAATATGCGCATTATGTTTTTATTTTCCCGTTCCTTCTTTATTTTAATACTACAACACAAACACAACTTAACATAATTTAAATTCAGTACAACTAATGAAAATACATGACACGGGAAACATAAAGATAAAGTAGTACACTCAACACATACAAGTCATTGTTTAGTCACTGTCGCCCATTATTTTCTGCTCCAACCACTTAAATTTATCTTTCAACTTATTTTTTTCCAATTCTATCTCTTTCAGTTTCTCCTTCAACTCCGCAATTTCTCGTTTTATATTCTCTTTCATATTCCCACACTGTTTTAATGTCAAATTATGAAGAAACTGCAAAGATTATTTGTAGCATTCCTGATTACATGAATCATCTATCCATACCTCAAAATTGCAAAAAGTTTCGTCGGGAACCCTATAAAACTTGTTCACACACATCCAGTAACGGCGTCCAACTTCACTATCATCCCAACATTCATTCATCATGCATTTTTGCCGCACTCGTACCTTGGTACATAAAGGCGTTCAAACATTTGTTAAAGCGTAAAAAAAAACCTTGCTTTTATGAAAAGTTTTTCTATTGGTTATTGTTAAGCGTAGAAAATAACTAGAATGCACCCGTTATTTATAGGCATGGCAACACACATAAAGTAGTATTTAACCGCGCTATATATATTCAAATAACGTAGTATTTAACCGCGCTATGCTTTACGTGTTAAAGATTCTGTCGGATACAAAACAATTTTTTCTCAGGCGGGCAGCTTTTCAGTTCGACAAGACAACACATATAACGTAATATTTAACCGCGATATATATATATTAACGTAGTATTTAACCGCGCTATATTAATTCACATATTTATCAAAAATCTACCTTTAATAAACTATTTTTGAACTATATTTATCAAATATATTCACATATTTTCCCGTTTTTAATCCAATACTATTTTGATTACATGAAAGGGAGGGAGAAATGCATTAACTTACTCAACTGGAAAATGTTGAATATCAATAAGATTTAACAACAATGGAAACACAATTTTATTTGATACATCTTGCAACATAAACAAAACAGCTACTTATTACAACATAAACTCATTGATAGTTGGGAACATTAGAAGAACACCCACCACGAGCTTGATTAACACCGCCACGAGCTTGATTACCACCGCCACCCAAACCGGCCGAAGGACATTTTCGACTCGTGTCCTGTTTGCGAGCATATACCGCATTTGCGCACATAAACGGTATCGCTAACATCCATTTGGTTCCGTATACACGTTCTCTTATGCACCTGTATTCGATGCAAATAGTCCTTGTTACACACCATTTTAAATGGTTCTTGCGGTCAATAATGCTCAACACCCACTGTCTGCAACTGCCACTATAGGTGTTTAAGTAAGTAACAACACTATATTGTTTATCAACGTAGTTGGTTGGCCCTAAACCAACATGTTGAAAGCAAATGATGGCATGTGAGCACGGCATGTGATACATGGACCATTTACCACAAGAGCATAACCTTCTAGATTCATTTATGGTATGTACATTATTCCCCCGGTTTTGATGTGCGAACTTCAAAAATATTTCTATCATGATCATACTGCAAAAATGAATGTCAATATGCTCGCGGCCTGTATTTCTCAAATATCTTAATTGGTAGTGGCATAAATTCAACACCCCTTTCCATCAATGACGTTGCAGCTGCAGCCCTTTCAACAAACCTCTTCGCCATATGCTTGAACGACATCCACACCATGGCAGTGACATACAATCATCTTGCCGACTTCAATAACCCGTTGAAAGACTCTGACACGTTTGTAGTCATAAATCCCCATACTCTTCCACTATCCGCATGCAAAGTCCACTTGTGAAGCTCATGTCGCATCAACCAATGATAGGCTCTCTCGTCTTCCTGCCTGATAGATTCCATGTGCCTCCAAAATTTATGCTCTTGGTGGTCTGTTGCTGCCATCCACATCAAATCATGCAGTTCCTTGTTGGGATGTGCCTTCTGGAAATTGGCCTTAAAGTGACTCACACAATAACGGTGATAGACATAAGGTTCTTGCCATGCAGGTAAGTTCTCTACAGAACTTAAGATACCACCATGCCGATCAAATATTAGACAAATACTGGAACGCTGTTTGACAACATGCTCTTTCAAATGGTTCAAAAACAATGTCCACGTCTCTTGGCTTTCATTGGCACAAACAACAAAATCTAGAGGAAATATTTGTCCATCAACATCTACTGCAACGACTATCAACAGCTTGATATTATACTTTCCATAGACATGAGTGCCGTATATGGATATTACCGACCGACAATGGGGAAAACCATCAATTGCTAGTTTAAATGCCCAGAACATGTAATTGAATATATATTCTGGTTTTCCCGGACTTCGCTCAAGCTTCCATTCAACAATCGTCTCGGGGTTAAAGTGTTGTAGTGCAGTCATGTACCTAGGTAGAGCTAAAAAGGACTTATCCCAGTTACCATAAACAATTTCAAACGCACGTTTGCGCCTGAGAAATGCCTTTCTTTTGGTAATGGTATGGCCATATTCCTGGTGGAATGATGTAATGCACTCTTTGGTTTTATACCTTATGGATGCTTCAAGGTGTGGAATAAGGACAAGAGAAATCAAGTCAATATCCAAGTTTTAGTGATTCCCATTGAATGTGTCCATTTCACATATGTGGGTGGGAATGTATTTACCTACTTTCCACAGACCTGTGTACTTCTTGGTCGCACAAAACATCCAATGACAACCCATAAATAATTTGCGGCAAACAACCTTGTATACCTCCGGAGTTGACTCCCATACCGTCATCTCACGACACTCTTTTACGTTGCACATTTTTGCCGTCCTACTTAGGCGCGCTTTATCAGGAAAAACCATGCCCTTTGCCAGCACCGTTGGTCTAGAATCATCCCACATTGCTGTCCGAATTTCATCAAAATCCCTTGTGAGGGCATCCACATCCGGCATACTTGGCAAATTATCAAGGCAGGGACCTTGAATGAAACGACACTTGGGACTCGTGGTCTAACGGGGGGTGGAGCATACTCCCTCGTCAAATCAGGTCCTTCATTCTCTTCCTCCTCATCACCATCCTCTCCGGAATCATCGACATTGTTTTCATAATCACTGTTATATTCCCCACTCTGTGCATTTGCCAGATCCCTATTTAATATGTCATATTTGGGCAATTGAGTGAGGACATGTGGTTCAACTTGCTCGTTTTCACTGCACAAACAACAAAATAATAAGCTACTAAAATTAATAAATGCTTTCCATATAGCTGTATCACTTCACTTACAAGTCGTAATGTGTTGTCATTTCATGATGGACATTTTCCTGTTGGTGATGACTTGTAAAATTCATATCTGGTCGGTACCCCCTGTGGAATATATGAGCGTTAATACAAATTTAATACAATAGAAATATACATCATAACACAAAGGAAAATTGAAGCTTACCACTCGTCTTGGGGATTATGTAAAGCAGGAGAGAAATTATTTCCTCGCTGCTCATTCGCCAGTGATGATAAGTTTAAATCAAGGCAACCGGAACCTGTCCGACAAAAATTACTCTAGAATAACCACCCGATGACTTGGGTTTATCCCTACTATGCGCAACCTCATAATTCGAAACGTCTTCAACCTTGACGTACATTTCCAATATTTTTATTACAAGAAAATTTTGGTATTCATCCGGAGTCCTCAAAAAATCCATCAAAGTTTCATCATCGTCGATGTTAAACTCAACGTAACAAGCAACCCCTTGCGGAGTGACGGAATACTGATATCTTCCGGTTACTTTAAGGTTCACTGAGTGCTTCCTCACACTCATTTTATTACATAACAACGATACCAATCTATCGTACTCCAATGTAAGTGGCAATTTAACATGACACTGTGGAGATAAACTATAGTTCACAAAGTTATTCGCCATCACAACCTCACCCCCCCATTATAATGAAACCCTTATTTTTCGCTCTTCAGACATTATGAAAAAATGCTTGAGAATTTAACAAGAAGAAAAGTTTGAATGGGAGTTAGAATATTTTTTGAATGAATTTTTGTAAAATCCCAACGCCTTTAAATAAGGCAATGCCTACCTCGAGGAGCTGAACTTTTTGAGGTATACCATTCTTTTAAAGGGCGCTATACCCAATTTGAGTTATTGTTACGTCTGTTAAACGCACGAGACTTATTGGTGGGCCCACAAACAGGTATAGCGCGGTTTACATTGGCGTTATATATATATAGCGCTCTCTTAAAGAGCGCTATATTTTAACGGCCATATTTTAACGGCCAAAACTCCGTTAAAAATTACGCTCTTTAAAAGAGCGCCATATGTAGAATGATCACTCTTGTTTTTTCACACTAATTTCCGTCCTACTTGGCAAAAAGAACCACATTTAGGTTCTGGACCCGCCTAATATTAGTAAGAAAATTAGAAGGATTACCTCATTATTTACCAGTTTCAAACTTTAAGTTATAAAAAAAAAAATCAAATGCTTAAAGTTGGGGAAAAAACAAGAAAAACAAAAAACAAGAACTTATTTTCCTAGAACTAGAACTAGAATTTGCACCCAATTTCCATAGATCCTCTCAGTGATCATCAATGGCTTCCACACCTCGGACACGGCGACCTCGACCGTCTTCCTCTCTAAGCCCTAACCCTAAACCCACCAAGTACAAAATCCCTTCTTCTTATCGTCTTTTTACATCATCCATCGCTATTCCTCTAGAACCTTCCTCGAACTTCTTCCCTTCCTCTAAATCGGAGTTCTCACGGCTCCTCGCCGTCGTCGTCATTGCCGCCACTGTCGCATTTTCATGCAACTACGTCTTCACATTTCTCAATCACCAGCCGAAACCTTTTTGCGATAGTAATCCCGACTTCCATGAATCTCTCTCCGGTTAGTCCATTTTGTTCTTCTATTAAATTTGTTGTTTTTTCTAATGTTATATTCTCAGTTGTTTTTTTTTATAATCAACATGCTAGGCTATCAAAACCTGATTATAACAATTACTTCCTCCTTCCCGATTTATCATTCTGCTTTTTGTACTACTTTCACAGCTTTCGACCATTTTGAAATTATCAAATTATTCAAAAAGTTGAACTTTTTAATATAACGTTTTAGATGTCATAGTAAATGTTGAATAATTACGTTAGAGTTCTCTTATGCTATGGCTAAATAAGGAAGTTGTAAGGCCAGAAGAATTCAATCTGTTGGAGAGTAAGAAAGGGGCAAGCTTTTGCTAGAAAAGTACTCCTATCTTTAATCCCCAAACTTTATGATTTGGATGGAAAGTCATATTTACACCTTAAATTGAAGAGCGTAATCCATAAAATATTGATTGGAAGAAAAACCAAGTTACTGGACTGGATTTTTTAACTAAAGCAGCTCATGACCTGCTCTTGTTTTGAAATGCTTATTACTCCGAATGATGGGATTGGAATTTTAACATTAAAGACAAGGGAAGCTAAGGTATGGGTTTGTATGTCATGAGAGGTTTAGAGGTTAAGAAAATGCTAGGTGGTGCTGAATTCTGATATATTTCAGCTTTATTAGTATATCATGTGGAAAATGTAATGTTTATCACATCATAGAGTTACTCAAATGATTCATTACATTATCTTGTGATACACTATGTCTGTGTGTCAAATATACCATTATGCAGATTGCAGAATGACCCCAATTATCTAGTATATTTTTAGTACTTATTGGAAAACACTCTTAACAAGGAGGTTAAAGAAATATAAAACTGCCATAATTTGTTAATAGTGGGAGATAAGCACATGATCATCTGTATTTCTCTGCAAGATTCCTCTTTGCAGGGAAAAGAAGCAGAAGATCACCAGAAATGCTTCTTCCTCGTAATTTGTCTGCCCTTTTAGCTATTTTTTGATCTCCTCCAGCGAAAGAAATTTTGTATATGATTTCTGAAAAGTGTTTGTTGAAGTTGCAACCTTGCATATATCACCAGACAAAAACATAATCAAGAACAAACGTGATATCCAAAATTGTAACAACTATAAGAGTATCAAGTTACTTAGTCATACTATAAAAGTTTGGGAGAAGGTGGACGAAGTGAGGGTAAGGAGAACTGTGTGTCTGTGTCTTTATCCGAGAATCAGTTCGGTTTCATGCAAGTACATTCACGGAAGCCATTCATCTTGTTAGAAGGTTGGTGGAACAGTACATGGAAAGGAAGAAGGATTTGCATATGTTGTTTATTGACCTAGAGAAACGTACGACTAGGTCCCAGGGAGGTTCTATGGAGATGTTTGGAGGCTAAAGGTGTTCCTATAGCATACACTAGGGTGATCAAGGACATGTATGATGGAGCTAATACTCGGGTGAGCACAGTGGGAGGAGACTCAAATCATTGTTCGGTTGGGATGTGGTTACCACAAGGATCTGCACTCAACCCATTCTTATTTGCATTGGCGATGGACGCGCCGGCGCATCATATTCAAGGGGAGGTGCCATGGTGTATGTTAGACATTGATGATATAGTACTGATTGATGAGATGCAAGGCGGTGTCAACGAGAAGTTGAAGGTTTGGAGACAGACTCTAGAGCGTAAAGGTTTCAAGTTGAGCAGGACTAAGACAGAATACTTGGAGTGCAAGTTCAATGACGTGACGGGGGAGCGGACATGAACATGAGGCTTGACTTAAAGTTATCTCCATGAGAGGAAGTTTCAAGTATCTTGGGTCAGTTATCCAAGAGAATTTTGAGATTAACGAGGATGTCACACACTGTATTGGGGCGGGTGGATGAAATGGAGGTTAGTATCCGGCGTCTTGTGTGACAAGAATGTGCCACCAAAACTTAAAGGTTCGTTCTACAAAGCGGTGGTTAGACTGACTATGTTGTATGGGGCAGAGTGTTGGCTAGTCAAGAACTTCCATATCCAGAAGATGAACGTAGTTAAAATGAGGATGTTGAGATAAGATTAGAAATAAGGATATTCGGACGAAGGTAGGCGTGCCCCCCATGGAGGACAAGATGCGAGAAGCTAGAAGCGAGACTTAGATGGTTTGGGCACGTGAGAAGAAGAAGCTTAGATGCCCCAATAAGAAGGTGTGAACGGTTGACCGTGGAAGGTACGAGAAGAGGTAGAGGGTAACCTAAGAAGAATTGGGGAGAAGTGATCAGGCAGCACATGGCGTGACTTCAGCTTCCGAGGACATGGTCCTTGAAGGAAGTAGGTAGTCAGATGTTTTTCTGAGTTGTATCGATTTATTAGGGTCAATCTGTTAGTATCTTGTCGTTGTTCTTAAATTGCTAGTATTATGGTTGTTTTCTTACTATCTTCTGCTTCAGTTTTCTGGTATCTTGTCATTGTTGTTGCTTGTTGCTATTGCTTTCGCTATTGCTCTCTTCCATATATTTTTTCCATCTCATACATTATTGGTATCATTTTTAGGCCTTTGTTGTTGATATTTCCTTTGTTTCTATTCTTAATCTCGAGTCGAGGGTCTTTCGGAGACAACCTCTCTATCTCTCTGAGGTAGGAGTAGGTCTGCATACACACTATCCTCCCCAAACCCCGCTTGTGGGATTTCACTGGATTTTTGTTGTTTTACGAGACAGAAACTTAATCAACGCACTACTAAGATCTCTCCGCATCTGAATGCGTATCCAGAATATCTATCCCATATAATGAGAGCATCTGTTGTTCAGTTTCTTGTATCCATATCATAAAGCTGGAGTAGGGTAAATACCACAGGTTAAAATTGTTATTCTGGTTCTAAACGGGAAAACAACTGGATGTTATCTTCTTTTGCAATTTTATGTGGAACACTGGTAAAAACTTCCTAATCAAATATGCGGCTTATTATATGTTATTTCTATGTATTTCTGTTTTGCATTTGCTTATTCTTACAACATTTCAAAATTGTGCGTTCCTCTTCATTTTGGAGAAGAGAAGCTGCAGAACATTATGTTGTGCAGTGCTGACAGCTTCTTAAATAACTTCCAACTTTTTCGATGTTCTTTGAGATCAATAGCGTCGTTGGGTTTTAATTATTCCTCTTGGCTTTAGACTTGTGTGAGCCTTGTCCACTTAATGGAGTATGCCATGAAGGCAAATTAGAGTGTGCACATGGCTACCGGAGGCTCGGGAACTTATGTGTTGAAGATTCAAATATAAATGAAGCAGCTAAGAAGCTCGTGAGTGACACCTATTTACCTTTTTCAGTTATAAACATGCAGTGTTGATTAAGTTTGGGTTTTGAATGCTTACTTATGTAATTTACGTATGTGCAGTCAAAGTCAGTAGAAGGTCTTCTCTGTGAAGAATATGCTCAATTTTCATGCACAGGCGCTGGCAATATTTGGGTGTGCTGCTTTTGAATCTTGTGTATAGCCCCCCCTCCCCTCTCTCACACACACATGCCACACACACACGCACATACAAAAAAGAGATCTTCAAGATGTCTTCTGTATTATTAAGCTACTGAATTAACATGCTCCATAATTTGACGCTTACCTTAGGTTCAAAGTAACCAATTGTGGGAAAAAGTGAATGAATCTAAAATAATGGATGAGTATGGCTTGAACAAGGCTGTTTATGCTCATGCCATGCAACGAGCCATGGAGGCTCTTGGCAAGGTTTTGGAGAGAAGACTGAATGATCAAGGGTATGCTCTGCTGATTTCTGTTATATTAACAATTATTTTGTAACAAGCAGATGAAAATATATCATATTCTTTTTCATTAATGTTTCTACATCTTTTGTCTAGAATTGAAGAGTTGAAGTGTCCAGCTTTGCTGGTCCAACATTATACACCAGTTTCCTGTCGCATCCAGCAGTGGCTTTTTGAGCATGCTTTGCTATTGGTTCCAGCTTGTGCATTGGTACTCCACAGTAAGAGCAGCCTTTGGAAGCTTATATTATAACCGTCTAAACCTTGTTGCCAATATTGGAATTTACAGCTCCTGGGAAGCATTTTGATGCTGTTAAAACTCCGTCGGATGTACTACTTGTCAGTTAGAGCTGAACAGATATATAATGAGGTATTTAACATTGTTTTCTTTCCTCGGAGAATCTATCCTGTGACATTGTTTGCAGTGTCAAACTTGTGACTGGCTATACTACTTGAATATGATAGGCTTGTGATGTACTTGAAGAGAAGGCAGTGAGTGCAAGAAGTATGACGGGCAAGCGTGAACCTTGGGTGGTGGCATCACTGTTGCGGGATCATCTTCTTTCACCGAAGGAAAGGAAAGATCCAATGTTATGGAAAGAGGTGCTAATGTCCTCCCTTCTTTTTATCTACATTTTTGGTTCAGGGATGATACTGTGCTTCCTGCTTTTCCTATGCCTAGTTGAAATGCTTTCAGAGTGTAACAAAATAGTATATGGTTCTTGATTGGAAAAAACAAGATAGTAGAAGATTCTATCTTTTCTATATCTATGTTTTGTAGGTTGAGCAGTTGGTTCAAGAAGATTCTCGTCTAGAGAGATACCCTAAGATGGTCAAAGGTGAAAGTAAAGTGGTATGGGAATGGCAAGGTATGGAAGCCATTTTACTGCCTTAGTCTTGATTTAAAACACTTGCTGTTGTTGATCAATTCACCTTTTGGCTAACATGTTCTTTCTAAGCAGTTACTGGTTCTTTTCCAGCTAAAAGTCAATTAGTTAACTGCAACGACATTTGCATTCAAAACTTGATCCATGGAGCAAAGTTCACACAATTTCACTTTGAAAATGTCCTTTTCGATAGAAACACATAATAGGAATTTTTGCTCCTGTGGATGTCTCTTAGAAACACTTCTTCTCCTGTCTAGCAGTTGGAATTTGCTATTAAGAAAACAGTTTTTTCCGCGCTGATCGGTGAACACCACTGGTGATGTGGTAAAGTTGTTAATTGGTTTCTGAGTTTTCTTATTACTTTTATTGTTTTTCTTTTTGACTTTTTCTCTTATTAAAGTTTTTGTAAAAAATTTCATTGCAGCAGTATGGTAAGTGGTTTAATGTCTATCAGTTTTGAGACATTGAGAGCCCAAATAACATTTTACGATGCATTAGAGGCTGTCTATCACCAGAGGCTGTAAATGTAACCTGTGTTGCAAAAGATCAGTGGTGAATTTGGGAAGAAAGTTTTCAAGCCAGTGCGTTAACGAGGGTAATAGATTGAGTCCTTATAAGAAAATTAGAGTAATAGATTCCTATACAACCATCACCTCAGGACAAGTCTTACTATGATGCAGTCGTGCCCAATTTCTCCCTCTGAAATTCTGTCCGGCGAACCTGTCCAGCCTTAATTCAAGTTTCAAATATGGGGGAAAAAGTGTTCTTTATTTCAGGGGATAAATCTTTTGAGCTTGTTAACATCGGAGATGCCCAAACTAAATGGTTTTCTTTGACAGAGTGTGGTAGGAGATTTGCAACTAGCATCAGCATCGACGAAAACAATCTCATGTGGGTTTGTGATGCTATGAAACAAGCATCAAGGGGGAGAGGAGATCTATACAGAAGATGGGGGAGGAATCAAGAACAATATCTTTACAGGATATATCAAAATTACAACATATATGGTAGATATTTAAGAATAGAAGCCTGGCAGGGAGATAGGAAAAAAGCGGTGATTGTCCCGGAAGCAGAATGCAATAGCGGATGGACGGAGATAGCAGAAAAAATCCTACGCTTTGTTGGGAATCACAGAAGAACCATTCTTATACAACCACCACCTCAGGACAAGTCTTACTATGATGCAACCAGAATTGAGAGCTGGCCAGATCTCACCACGATCACTCCTTCTCCATCATCAGTCGAGATCAACCACCTATTAGCCAGAAGCTTGGTTGGAATCTTTATTGATCCTTTCAATTTCAGCCTAGATCGCAAGACCATCCAAAAAATGGTTCATATCTGGATGGAGAACTGCAGCCTGCCTCAAAAGTCACCCCCATGGAGCATAATAAATTTCTTTTCAAATTTCCTTCAAGACAGGAAGCGATAAGGATTAAAGCAGGTGAATGGTTCTGGAACGGCAGACGCCTTTCTCTGGAATGGTGGTCACCAACAACGGGCACAATCTCGGACGGAAGTGGATCGGAAAATCTCTGGGTCAAAGTCTTTGGGATCCCTCTGCATGCTTGGACATCAGACTCCTTTAAAAACATAGGAGATCGGTGCGGTGGATTTATCGGAATAGATGAAGACACAAAAAATAGAACACACTTCTATTGGGCTCGGATCTGTATCAGAAATTTCGGCAAGAAGCCACTGGGGACTATGGTTTCGAAGTTGGGGATTGGAGCTATGAAATTTCAACACTTCAAGATACCCGGTCTCACCCAAAACCCACCAGTCAAAAACCAGTGTTGGATACAATAGCTTTCACAAAAAAGCCGGTCTCTGCAGTCGCTTGTGACATCACTTCCACTAGTCAGTCAATGAGGGCCCACGAGAAGGGGACAGACTTTAATTCAAAAAATCTGGAGCACCCAGCTTCAGTTGGGGCAAACCGGCCCAACACAAACCAATTAAAAGGAAGGGAGAAAAAAGGGAAGCAAAAGCTGGGCTTGAATATTGGGTATTATGCTAAAAGCCTAAAACTAGCCAAGAATAAAAAAATTCTCAAAACCCAAACCAGCCACTTATTGGAGAGCAGTTGGTTACACATACGACCCTTGTCTTCACAAAGCTTCAACAGTGCAATTATCGAACCAATTCGACCCACTCTCGGAGGAAATACAAGCGTTAAACCACACTGCCTCAGACAAAATTCTTCACTCCCAATCTGATGCTGACGATGAAGCAGAAAGAATTAGCTCTAATCTGTCAGAATTGATCATGCAATCAGTATCTCCAAGTGTTAGCGGCTCGGATTCAGATTTTTCTTCTATTTCTTTCAACAATTTCCTCCTTCTGCCATGGTATGACACAGATGATTCATCAAAATCATGCATGCAAATGGTGGACGCTCCTACAGTGGTGGAAACCTCAAGATGGACGAAAATGGCTCTGTTGAAAGCTTGCAAAGCATTCGGGGTACATGCTACAGGCTTTGAATCAGGCATTATGGGGATAATCCTTAGAATGGAGGAGAAAAGGAAAATCCAATTGCAACAACAGGCAAATACAGAAGCGGAGTCAAAAAAAGGGAAGTCTAAAGGGGGTTCAGAGCTTAAGAAATGGGCTTGGTGTCTACAAGAGGGCAGTAGCAATGGCAAGAAAGAAAGGGGCAGGTCTCAAAAGATCCATCCTAAATGAAGATCAAAATCCCAAGTTGGAATGTACAGGGTCTCAACAGGAGGAATAAAAGGAGTACTTTAAAATCCCTTGTGCACAAGTGGGGGATATATATTCTATGCTTACAAGAAACAAAAATAGAGGATTGGAGCAATTCCTTGATTAGTCAAATATGGGGGAATAGATGGGTGGCATGGGCTGAACTGAAGGCATACGTTAGCAAATGGGGGATCCTATTTATATGGGATAAAAGGAATTGGAACTGTGTTGACTCTGAAGTGGGGAACTTTTCTATCTCCTGCAAATTCGAAAGTTTATTAGAAGATTTTAACTGGGTATTCACAGGGGTGTATGGTCCTCGTACTAACCCTGAAAGAACTGTCCTTTGGCACGAACTTGCAGCAATCAGGGGGTTGTGGTCTGACAATTGGGTAATTGGTGGAGATTTTAATGTCTGCAGATTTGAAAGTGAGATTAAATTGCATAAGAAGGTCCAGGGCAATGATGGGCTTCACAGACACAATCCAGGAGTTAGGTCTGATAGATCCACCACTTCAGGGAGCTCTATACACATGGTCAAGAGGCGAGGCTTCTCTACAAGCTTCAAGGATAGATAGATTTCTATTCTCATCTGAATGGAATGAAATGTTCAAGCATGTGTACCAAATTGCTATGCCCAGAGTAATTTCAGATCATTAGCCAATCCTGTTGGAGAGTGGAGAGTGGAGAGTGGGAAACTACACCTTCTTATTTCAAGTTCGAGAATATGTGGCTCAAATCAGAGGGATTTTTGGACATGATAAGGGGATGATGGCAATCTTACTCAGTTACTGGCAACCTAGACTTCATCCTTATCTAGAAACTAAGGAACCTATAGAAGGACCTTACTAGATGGGACAAAGAAGTCTTCGGTAACATGGAAACCAAAGAAACCAAGCTCTTGCTGATTTGCAATCACTAGAGCAAACAGCAGAACATAGAGTGCAAACACCAGAGGAAAAGACGAAAGCTTTCAACTTGAAATTGGAACTTGAACAGTTGGCAATTGCTGAGGAAATCTCCTGGAGGCAAAAGTCCAGGTGTCTATGGCTGAAGGAAGGAGACAGGAACACAGAGTACTTTCAGAAAATGGCAAACTCAAGAAGAAGGGACAACTGTATTTATAGGCTCAAAGTGGGAGAGGTGATAATTGAAGATAAAGGATTAATGAAGGAGGAAATTCTGAACTACTATCAGAATTTGTACATAGAAAAGGAAGCATGGAGGCTTTCAGTAGAATTTGCAAATTTGCAGGGTTACACAAACTAAACTCAAATGACAGAGGACCTGGAATCTCCTTTTGAGGAATCAGAGGTCCGTGCAGTCTTAAACTCTTGTGCCCCAGACAAAGCTCCAGCCCCTGATGGTTTCACCATGGCAGTTTTTCAAAAATGCTGGGAGGTTCTCAAGTCAGACTTCATGGGAGCCCTTAACCATTTCCACCAACATGGTCATATGGTTAGATCCTGTAATGCTTCATTCATAGCACTCATCACAAAGAAGAAAGGTGCCATGGAACTAAAGGATTTCAGATCAATCAGTCTAATAGGCAGTGTATATGAATTGGTGGCGAAGATTCTTGCTGATAGAATGAAAAGAGTTATTGGGAAGCTGGTCTCTGGTCAACAAAGTGCCTTCATCAAAAACAGGCAAATCACATTTGCATCCTTGATTGCAAATGAAGTTTTGGACCGGAGAATCAAAAATGGGGAAACTGGCTTACTGTGTAAACTCGATATTGAGAAGGCTTTTGATCAATTAAACTGGTCATACCTTTTCAACATGCTGAAGATGTTGGGCTTTGGCGATAGATGGATTAGGTGGATGACCTTCAACATTTCTACAGTGAAGTACTCTCTGCTAGTGAACAGAAGCCCAGTAGGTTTTTTCTCCCCTCACAAGGGCCTCAGACAAGGAGATCCTCTCTCTCCATTCCTCTTTTTACTAGCCATGGAGGGCCTTACACAAATGCTAGTCAAAGCCAAGGAAATGAATTGGATACAGGGGTTTCAAGTGGGCAGAAATCCAGCTAACTCAATCACTGTCTCCCATTTGCTATACGCAGATGACAGATTGATCTTTTGTGGAGCAGAGAGACTCCAAGTATCCCATCTCAACCTCACCTTGCTCATCTTGGAAGCCATCTCTGGATTACACATCAACATGCTGAAAAGCACCATGTACCCAGTCAATGAAGTCTCCAACCTAGAAGAATTGGCAGAGATCTTGTGTTGTAAAATAGGATCCCTCCCCACTGCATAACTAGGTTTACCTTTGGGTGACAAATACAAATCAACCGGAATATGGAGTGATGTGGTAGAAAAAGTGAAAAGAGACTCGCAACTTGGCAAATGCAGTATCTCTCAATGGGTGGCAGACTCAATTTAATTACCAGTGTTCTTGATAGCATCCCTACTTACTATATGTCCTTATACCCTATGCCAACACCAGTTCTGAAACAGCTAGACAGATTGAGAAGGAGGTTTATGTGGGAGGGGAACAGCACAACTCACAAATTCCGCTTGGTAAAATGGACCAAAGTTACTCAGCCTAAATCTAATGGGGGAATGGGATTTAGGAACCTAAAGCTCCATAACAAAAGCATGTTAATGAAGTGGCTATGGAGGTATGGGCAACCTGAGCCAGCTTATTGGAAGGAGGTCATTACGGCAAAGCATGGAGCTCAAAACCAGTGGTGCACCAAAGAAAACAATGCCCCACATGGGGTGGGACCATGGAAACATAGCAGGTCTCTTCATATTGACTTTTCCCGGGAAATAACATACAGAGTTGGCAATGGTTCTCATGTAAAATTCTGGGAGGACAAATGGATTGGTAACACAACACTGAGAGAATCATATCCTGGGTTGTATCAGATAGCTAATCGACAGAATTCATTGGTTGCTCATAACAGGGAGGGGAACACATGGAGTCCTCTAGTCGGAAGAAATCTTGAAGATTGGGAAATTAATGATCTGCTTATGCTATTGTCCACATTGGAAGAATGCAAAATTGAAGAGCATCAACCTGACAGACTCATCTGGGGCAACTCAACAGGAGGAAAGTACACAGTCAAGGCTAGCTATGACCTCCTATGTTCACAGAATGGGATGCTTGAGGACTGGCCTTGGAAGCATGTCTGGAGAAACAGATAACCACTCAAAGTATCTTGCTTCACCTGTTTAGCACTCAGAGAAGCTTGCTTAACACAAGATAACCTAAGAAGAAGAGGTATTGTACTTGCCAACAGATGCCTATCTATGCCAGCAAAATTCAGAGTGTCAACCATTTGTTTCTTCATTGCCCAATAGCAGGTGACATTTAGAATATTTTCTACTCTATTTTTGGCCTAGCATGAGTGATGCCTTTCCACATCAAAGATGCATATGTTAGCTGGACTTTTTGGAGAGTTGATAAAGCCATCAAGAGGATCTGGAGAATGATCCCAACTACAATTTTCTGGTGCTTATGGAATGAAAGGAACCGCAGATTTTTTGATGGAATATCAACTCCATTACACTCTTTAAAGGCCATCTGCTTAGTTAGCATGTTTAGTTGGAACTTCCATACTCCTGTTAATAGTGTGCATAATTTTTTTGGATTTTGGTAACTCCTTGATCTTAGCTTAAACATTGTACAGGAGCTAACTCAGTGTCAAAGAAGACACTGTACAACATTTTTGTCGTCTTTTGTAATTTGCATCTTGTGGATGCCTTATTAATACAATCTCTTACTTTATTTTAAAAAAAGAAAAAGAAAAATAGAGTAATAGATTTGAGTAAGAGATTTTTGATAGCAAGTACTTACGAAGTAAGTTTGAGACTCCTTTTGCACTCTCATAAATAGTTAACTACATCATGAAGCAATATTCTGGAGGTGTGATGCTGCCTCAAGGCAAGTATGAATTGTATTTTGGTCACAAAGTATGGTCCTTCCTATAACTCTGTATAGCTTCACTTCCTAGGTTTTTATTCGACTTTGGGTGAGACTCTTATAATGGTTCCTTCAATCTAGTGCTTCCTTTCTAAACTCTTTTTTGTTCTCAATAATATCCCTATATGACAATTTAAGACGCCGAAATTTAAGGACAAAGACCAGGCACTTTGAATGAGGTCTATGCCCTGCCTTACTAAGCTCTTTTACCACGTTTTAAGGGAAAAAGAAAGAATATAAGACAACAATAGGATGAGTACCCATTCCAGATTTCTTTTAGCATAAAACTCTTTATTGTTTGTTCCCCTCTCTCTCTCTCTTTCCTTATTTCTTGAATT
Organism: Nicotiana paniculata; assembly: GCA_005239505.1. Classification (NCBI taxonomy): domain Eukaryota; kingdom Viridiplantae; phylum Streptophyta; class Magnoliopsida; order Solanales; family Solanaceae; genus Nicotiana; species Nicotiana paniculata. The sequence continues at coordinate 44,017 of MDKI01219619.1, forward strand.
TGACTTTAATCTTTCTGTTTTTGTAGTTGAGGGTTCTTTAAGCTCTTCGGGTAAGAGGAAGAAGGCGCAGGAAAGCAAGCTAGCGAGAGATGAACATGCAAATCTCTCCCCTCAGCAAAGAAACTGGCTATTGAAGGCCGAGGAGCCTGTGAATTGCTGAGCTTTATCCTACACTCTTGTTCGCTTGTTTTAAATTGTTGTAAATGCAGTTCCCAGTGCTGTACTCGTAGGTCCATGATACACATTCCAGAATAGCACCTTGTAAATCTAATTATTAGTCTGGCGTTAACCGCATTAATGAGTGTGCAACAGAGACGCAACAATTTTTGCTCTGATGGAATTCATGTGGGAGCTTCATAGTCCCTCTCTAATTATACTTTCTTTATGTCACATTTCTGTCTAATTATGTTTGCTTTATGCTTGGATGATATGATGTTTTCTTCATACACATCCTAAAAGGTAACTTGAATTTGATGGACTATTTTGCCAGCCAGCTCGACTTATGATACTGTCGTCAAGGTTGTTTTAGGATTATAAAGGTGAAGATTCGGTAAGAAAATGGCATTGTCAAGTCATAAGAGCTATATTCGCAATGAAATTGGAAAAGCCTGAGAGCCAAATACTACTATAATAACAACAAATTCAAGTGTAATTTCACAAAGTGGGATCTTGGGAGGGGAGGTAGGGTGCACGTAATCTTACCCTTACTTTGTGAAGGCAGAGACGTTATTTCCAATAAACCTCTGGGTCAAGGTAAAGTAAAAGAAACAGACACAACATATAGTAACATCAAGTGATAGAATAGTCGAAGTGAAATAAAAGATTAATACTAATTTTACCGACACTTCCTCCTATCTATTAATAATCTGACGACTTTTTGGGACCAAATAGTGTCGGTAGAGTGTGAGACTTACTGATGCAATGGCACTTGATAGTATGTCATCTTCAGATCTGTCCCCCAACGGTCCATAATCAGTATTGCCTTTCTATTTTTCAATTTAAATTCTCACTCCACCTAAGTCAATAAATAATGTCTTTTACGCGTACCCTTCATGTGATTTTATTTCAACACATTCGGATGTAATTAATGAACTGACCTTGATATATCTTGATCTTTGCTTAAGATTAGTGTATTGAAAATAGGGGTGTTCATGGTTCGATTTGGGTCGGTTTTTCCCTAAAAAAAAACCAAATCAAGTAAGTTTGATGTTTTAAATATTGGAATCAAATCAATTAAGTCGTTCGGTTTTTTCGTTTTTTCAATTTTTTCCGTTATTTATCAACTTTTTTCTTAAATATGAGACGTACACTACCAAACACATATTTCGGCAACTATATTTTCAACATAACACTATCAAATCAATTGCTTTTTGAGAATCATTTACCAAGATATATTGATGATCATTGAATCAAATAGTGATGAATAATTTAAGTACTCAATTAAAAATCGATTATTTTTTAATATGAAATAAATTCTTGTACTTAACAAAAGAAAACTACCAATCAAACTAGAATGTAAATGCAAAGAATTATATTATTAAGTATCAAAAAAGTAGACTAAAAATATAAATGACTAATATGTACCATAAAATTTTAGAAACTTTATATACAAAAAAAAATAAATAAATATATATATATATATATATATATATATAGAGAGAGAGAGAGAGAGAGAGAGGTCTACTTTTATAGTCGGTTTGATTCGGTTTTTTTCAATTATTTTTGGATTAAAATCAAAACCAAATCAAATTTGATCGGTTTTTAAAATTCAAAATCAAAACCAAACCAAACCTAAAAAGTATCGATTTTTTTGATCAATTTGATTTGATTTTTCGAATTTTCATGAACAGCCCTAATCGAAAATATGGATTAGTTAACTATAAATGGAGAAGGGAATCTAAAGTAACCTTCCTACTAAATTCTTTATTCTTCCAAAGTAACATGCTGCATTATGCAGATCTAACTTAAATTCTTTTAAGTTGTACCTTTTTGTTGCATAACTTTTATTTCAAGTGGGAAAAAGTTTTGCTTTTTTTAGCTCATAGTTTTAGTTTTATTAATCATGTTACCATTTCAGAGCATAAACTCGGGTATCCAGATCTAATAAGATATATGAGTATCAGAATATTATTATTAGAGTTACCTACGGAAAATCCAACAATCCATTTTAGAAATAAACAAATAATTATTGTCGATTACATAAAATAATTATGGGAGATCTAAAAATGCTAACATTCACACTTACATCTCCATTATTTGTGAATCTATCCAAATGGTATTACTAGATCTTTTGGAAAACCAGATGCCACACGATGTAGACAGATTGAGTCAATACCTCTTATTTTTATATGGGAAAATAGATTCCAATGCTGTTGTATGTTGTGTTTTTTCTTTTTTCCCACAAATTACTTGAGATAAAATTAAATATGTAAAAATATTTGTGCTACCAAATCAAGTTTAAAAGGTAAAGAGAAAGATGCAACTAATAGATTATGGACTTATGACTTATGAACAATCTACTTAATAATAATTAAGGGTAAAACATAACTTTAAATTGAAAGTGGGTACAAGAATTATCAAATACCTTTGTCTAAAAGTGGAGAGAAAATATTTTGATCTTAAAATATTTTATCTATCTAAAAATAAAGAATAATATATGGATAATTCATTAAAATTTTGTGTTCTCTTCCTTTAAAAGTAAACAACAATAATAACAACAACAACAAACCCAATTTGATCTCAACATGTGGGGTCTGGGAAGGGTAGTCTGTACGCAGACCTTACCCCTACCTAATGCAGGTAGATAGACTGCTTCCAATAGACCCTCGGCTAAAGAAGGGCAAGAAGAAGAAGAGGGAAGCTAGGAAGGAGGAGAGATGGGAGGAAAAAAAAGAAAAAAAAAGGATAAATAGTATCAAATACAATACCTGAGGCGAACAAAACCACACAACGTAATAAAAATCTAAGAATATGAAGGGAAATGCATGCTAGTAAGCCTATCTGTGAACACTATAAACCAGAGGCGGATCTAGAATTTAAAGTTGGTTGTGCCATAATTTCCTTTAATGTATACTTTATAATGACTAATATAAAATTTGTTAGGAATGTTTTTTCGATTTTTTTTGAGTTGATTCGGGTCAGCCTCTTTTTATTTGAAAATTTAAAAATTATATCTCAGATATAAAAAAAATGTGATAAATTTTTAAAATAGGATCACACCTTTAGTATAACAACATAAGTAAAATCAACATTTTCACTGAAAAATTACATCTTTTCTGTATATTAAATATTAATTTACACAAGTAAGATAACACATTCAAAAAGAGATTACATCAATCAGAATAAGAACATTTAAAAAATATTTTTTTTCATAGATAAATTATACCCCATAAGCATATAGACAAACTACAAATTCCCATAAATCAAAATCATAAATCACATATCTTTTAAGCAATGTTTATGAAATTATAGTAAAGTGATTTAAAGTATATCTAACAGTCATCACATAACACAAATTTTTATGATATAAGAAAAAAGATGATTTTTTTTTATCTCAATCTAAAATTCTAATTAAGACCCAATTTTTCGAATTTGAAGAAAATTCAAAATTTTAATTAAGAGGATTTCTTATTTTATATAATGTTAAAGTTTAAGAGTCTCCTTTTTGAGTGTTTTTGCTAGAGATCACAAACAAAATAATAATACAATGAAAAGAAAAATATAAAGAAATAATGAAACGACAAATAGAAATTCGGTGGTAGCCGAAAAGGGAAATAACTGGGACAAAAGAAAATAAAAGCTCAAAGAAAAGAGAAAGTCAAACAAGGTTCAAGATAAATTCAACTTGAATTTTACACCAAAAACTTTCAAAAAGGTCTACCAGCCATGGCACCTTTGTCTAGTTTATGGTTGCGGGTGACAAAGATCAGATAATTAACCTAATTTAAGAAAATCTCAACATAAGTATATAAAAATTTTATTATTTTACCGGGTGCCATGCCACCCCTTCTTAAAGGGGTGGATCCGCCCCTCCTATAACCTACCTACTAACATTCTACCTTAATCTCGACCTCCACACCCTCCTATCAAATTCCTTTAAAAGTAAAAAATATTGAAAAAGAAAAAAATAAACTTGTGATATGAAACTATTATATTGTTGATGTCAATTAATTACTCCGCGATAGATAATCTTCCTGAAGAAGACTATCCATTTAGTATTCCATTGAAGTTTATCTACAAGCAACTGATGCAGGCAGGTTGCAAGCAGCTCAATGATATGACTTGCAACAACTTCTTATTAAACAGGCAGGTCGCGAGCAGCTCATGCAGGCAGCTTACAAGAAGCAGAAGAAAAGTCTTGCAGCTACTTCCTGAAAAGCCCCGCAGCTGCCTCCTTTCTTCTATAAATAGAGAAGATTTCAGTTCATTATGTACATCAGTTTGAAAGTTGAATTATATATCAATCTCTCTCTATATTTGTCTTCGGTTTATTTACTTTACGTTACACGTGCGTTTATTGTCAACCTGCAGTTTGGCATTTGAAATTGCTTTTATCAATTAAGAGCATAATTTTCAAATTATGAAATCAAGATAGTTCATCTTGATGATGTTGGTTTATATCCAAGCTAGTTTAGCATTGAATACCTCCTATTAATGGCTAAACTATTGCTTATGAGAACAAAGCTTTATGTGTTGGTCTAAGATTTTCTAAATTGCATACAACAACACTTGTATACATCAGACCAACACTATATGATAAGTCCTCCCCTCACAATTGGTTTAGGATCAAAAATCAAATATTTTTACTATCTAATAACTTTTTATGCGTGGTATATGATCAATTTCTCTACTACAAAGCACAAAGATAAGTTTCCCAAAGAAGATTTGGGTATATGTTAGTTTTTAAACATTCGGGGATGGAATAAGCGGTTGAAAAATATGTATATGAATCGAATTATCATTAGTATGATCCTCCCTCAGAAGATAATTCAAGTCAAGTGCTAGATCCTAAATTAAATATCATATTTCAGCTGCAAATGCTCCTATTAAAATTAAAGTCACTGAAGAATGAATTTTACTGTACGCATGAAGCGTGGTAGACCAATCGGTTACAAAGGTAACAATCTTTGAAAAGGATAGGATCAAATGATCAAAATAATCATAGTGAGGAGGAAATGAGCACTAGAAGAGCCCACAACATAACATTTCATGAAACTCCAAAGGAGGTTCAGGTACCTGAAAATAAGGAAAGTGATGATATCTCTGCGAACCGATACAAAATGATCGTCGACGTTATATTTGATACAATGTAGTGCACAATATTGTAAAAGATTGTGAAGATCGGACCATAAGTTGAGACATTTGAAATTGTCATGCCATTTAAATGCAAGTCATAACCTATATGACTTATTTGATTAAATCTATATGAATATCCTTGAATGATTTAAAATGCTTATAGTTCAAAGTTTCAAGAAATGTACTCGATCATTTTTGTACGGTTTAAAGCAATCTGGGAGCATGTGGTATAATCACCTCAGTGAATATTTGTTGAAAGAAGGTTATACTTATTGTTTATATTGATGACATAAATCTTGTTGGAACTCCAGAAGAGCTCCAAAAAGGCAATTGAATATCTTACAAAAGAATTTGAGATGAAAGATCTTGAAAAGACAAAACTTTGTCTTAGTCTGCAAATTCAATATTTAGCAGACATAATCTTTATCCATCAATCTTCCTATAAAGAAAGAGTTTTTAAAATGCTTTTACATGGACAAAACGCACCCATTAAGTACACCAATGGGTGTTCGATCACTTGAAGTAAATAAGGATTTGTTCCGTCCTCCAAAAGAGGATAAGGAACTCCTTGGTCCTAAAATACTCTATCTCAGTGCAATTGGTGCACTTATGTATCTTGTTAATGCTAACAAAGGTGGTGCAAATCGTATTGGTTATGCAGATGCGGGTATTTATTTGATCCCCATAAAACTCGATCTCAAACATGGTATGTGTTTACATGTGGAGGTGTTATCATATCTTGGCGCTCCACAAAGCAATCTATTGTTGCTACTTCTTCAAATCATGTTGAGATAATAGCTATTCATGAAGCAAGTAGAGAATGCGTATGGTTGAAATCAATAATTCATTTTTTCGAGAAAAATGTGGTTTGAAATGTGAGAAAAGAGCACAATTCTATACGAATACAATGCTGCGTGCATAACCCAATTGAAGGGATGATTTATAAAAGGAGATAGAACGAAACACGTTTCACCAAATTATTCTACACACACGACCTTCAGAAAAATGGTGATATTGATGTGCAACAAATCCGTTCAAGTGAAAATCCAGCATATTTGTTCACTAAATCTTTGCCAACTTCAACTTTTGAGAAGATGATATACAAGATTGGAATGCAGAGGCTCAAATATTTGAAACAAGATTTTCATCAGGGGGAGTGAAATACGCGTTGTACTCTTTTTTCCTTACTAAGGTTTTTTCCACGAGGTTTTTTCTTGTAAGGTTTTTAATGAGACGGCTAGAAATGAGTATTACTAAACATGTGTAATTTTTTTCCTTCACTAGGATTTTCCCATTGGGTTTTTCCTAGTAAGGTTTTAACGAGGCACATTATCTTTTGATGAACATCCAAGGGGGAGTGTTATGAAACTATAATATTATGGATGTCAGTTAATTACTCCGTTACAGAAGAAGATTATCCATTTAGTATTCCATTGAAGTTTATCTACAAGCAGTTGATGCAGGCAGGTTGCAAGTAGTTCAATGATATGATTTGCAACAACTTCTTATTAAACAGGCAGGTTGTGAGCAGTTCATGTAGGTAGCTTACAAGCAGCTCAAGAAAAGTCTCGCAGCTACTTCCTAAAAAACCTCGCAACAACTTTCTTTCTTCTATAAATAAAGGAGATTTCAGTTCATTATGTACGTCAATTTGAAAGTTGAATTATATAACAATCTCTCTCCATACTTGTCTTCGATTTATTTACTTTACACTCTTTATTTTATAACAACTTGGTCCTTTTTCAATTATCCACTTGGCTGAAATTATGATTCTACTTGCACATTATAATAACAAAAGAAAAAATAAAATAAAAATAAAAAGAACAAGAGTCCTAGCGCGGTCTCCCTACCTTTTCGCACTACCCATATAATCCACACCAGTTGGGAGTCTGGCCAAGCTACTCAATTTTTACTGCTCAAAAAGTTCAATTGAAAATTTCCCAGTTCTGATCTTTAACTATTACTTCTACTTCTGATCTACTCCACTGATTCATCCTCACTTTAAAAAAAATCTATCTTTTTTTTCTTTTCAAAATACAGTGCATTTATAGCAGAGTATGTGTAGGTTGCTGCTTTGTGTTCACTTCTAATCTTTAAAAATTCTTAGCTTCAGATCTCTCACTCGTCAAGTGAGAACTAAGGAGCTCTCTTTCTAGGTAATGAACTGAAGTTTTGATCTATTTTTAGTTTATTTCAATGTTTTTATACTTTGCTGCAATGGTTTTGGTCTCTGTGTAGCAGTGATTCAAACTTTATCGTTTCAATTTCTTGTTATTTGATAAAGTTTTCATCTTTTTTATGTACCCTTTTGTTTTCTTTAAGTCTGTAGATCAATGAGTATGATTTTCTTTTGAATATTCTGAGATCTGTATTTGTGGTTTCTTGTTTCAGAGAATTAAGTCAATTATTAAAGTATGTTAATTGCTTGATGCACTTTCTGCTTTATGTTATTTGATTTGCTCTTCTTACCCCTTTTCTTAATGCTTTTCAAGCAGAAGTCAGAATTATGGTGATTTAGTCTTTATTGAGATATTAATTTCATTGTGAATATTAGTCCCAGGGAAGCTATTACATGAAGCAAGTGATAGGTTAAAGAAGATTTGTCTTGTAGTATGAAGACACTTAGTTCTTGTTATTTGATAAAGTTTTCATCTTTTGTGTTTATCCTTTTGTTTTCTTTAACTTTGTAGATCAATGTACATGATTGTCTTTGAAAAGGTTTACTTAATGTTTTCCAAGATCTGAGACTGGTGATTTCTTATTTCAGACTTCACAGAATTTAGTTAATTATTTGAATCTGTTAATCACTTGATGCACTTACTATTTTGTCTCCTAAGTTCTTAGCAAGAAGATCTTTTTGTTAAATTCCCCCCACCCCCCACCACCACAACTTTGTGTTTTTTCAATTCAGAAGTCAGTTTTATGGTACTGTTAGTAAATTTTCTCGGTTCTTTAATGAAATCTTGATATCAGTGTGGATAGTTATCCCAAGCGGCTGTTGTACTGATAAGGAAGTAAGACTCGTTTGGTATGAGGGATAAGGAATAATTAATCCCGGGTTAAATTTGAGTTGAGTTTATCTCATGTTTGGTTGGGATAAAATCGTGGTATAACTAATTATCTCAGGATTGTTGTATTTTTTTTATCCCAGGGTGGGATAACTAATGCCGGGATAATTAATTATGGGATAACTTGTTTCTCAACCAAACAACCCCTAAGAAGGAGGTTAAAGAAGCATTTGTGTTCTAAAATAAAGATTAAATCTTGAATATCTGTAAATAAAACTATTATGAATTCCTCCTTTTGTGCAATTAGATGTTATTAGATTTCTTTGAGTTTGCTTCCTTTGAGTATTTCCGACAAGCTGTTACTCTTCGACTGTCAAGAGCCAATGAGTTGCCTGTGTCATGAGCCTTAGTAGATGTACTGTTCTCTTGACTTGAGATGATTATTCGAAACTTCCTTTTAGAAGAAAAGTATCTTTTGTATCCTGGAAATTGCTCGAAATTCTAACTTCTTTATGCTACAGGGAACCTCTGGTGCTGCCGCAAGCACATAATGGCGTCCAAGTATCATGCACCAAGCAACAGAACACGACGGCCGTTCTCTATATTGATTGTAATTGGCCTTTGCTGTTTCTTTTATCTAATAGGAGTTTGGCAGAAGAGTGGGTCCGGTAAGGGAGATAAATTAGCACTAGCAGTGACCGAGCAAACTGCTGACTGCAATGTCTTTCCACCATCCACTCTGGATTTTGAATCACACCATAATTATGTGGAAATGATTGAATCTTCAGAACCAAAAACTAAAGTATACAAGTCATGTGATGCTAAATACACTGACTATACTCCCTGCCAAGAACAAGACCGAGCTATGACGTTCCCACGGGAAAATATGATATATAGAGAAAGGCATTGCCCTCCAGACGATGAAAAGCTTCGTTGTTTGATTCTAGCACCCAAAGGATACACAACTCCATTTCCATGGCCGAAAAGCCGTGATTATGCCTACTATGCTAATGTTCCTTACAAACACTTGACAGTTGAGAAGGCGGTCCAGAACTGGGTACAGTTTCAGGGAAATGTTTTCAAATTTCCAGGAGGAGGTACAATGTTTCCTAAGGGAGCAGATGCATATATTGATGAACTTGCATCTGTGATTCCAATTAAAAGTGGCATGATAAGAACTGCTCTTGACACTGGTTGTGGGGTATGTTTTCTCTTCTTTTTTTCCTCCTTTCCCTTAAAGTTTTACTAGTAATTCCATTAAGAAAGCTATGTCCATGATGCTAAGTATCTTTGGTGGTTATCTTTTATATAGCGAAAGAGGAGAATTTACCTGATTCATGTTAAACAAGTTCTTGTCGATGAACAAAACTGCATTATACTAAGTCCACTGTGTTCTTTAACGGTAACACATATTTTAAAACCTCTGTTAACAAATTGATACTTGACTAGTTCATGTTTACTTGTGACAGTGCTATTTATAGTGGTTATGCTATTGAAAGCTTAAATGAGATATTAATCACTGCCGTCATTGAATTGACTATCAAAATACTCCGTTTACTTGTGAAATACCTTTATCGTTGAAAGTTGCTTGGAACGATACTATTCCAACTGATTTAATACAGTGAAGCTTTGAAAATTTGGAGTCTACTGTAACTCACAGGTTATAAAATAAGTAGTTTGTCGCTGTCCTTCACCATCTTTGGTAAACCTTGGTAAATCTTGGTTTCAGGGTTTAAAAATTCATAATTAATAAGTAGTCAGTCTCGCTTGGAGAAGGCAACATTACGGAAAAGGAGTATATGCGTGTTCTTCCCATGCTGTTGTTGAGTCTTTCCCTGTTTTTACGTCATCACATTCTCCAGGAAAAGGGTTTCTCTCTGAATTAATGCTTGTAATTGTCCATAAAATATCATGTTTTTGTTGAAGTATCGTTAATAGACAACTTATTGCATTCACATCATATGATAGGTTGCAAGCTGGGGTGCTTACTTGCTGAAGAGAAATATTCTGGCGATGTCATTTGCTCCTAAGGACAATCATGAAGCACAAGTGCAATTTGCATTGGAGCGAGGTGTACCTGCTGTTATTGGAGTGTTTGGTTCCATACACCTTCCATACCCATCAAGAGCATTTGACATGTCTCATTGTTCTCGCTGTCTCATTCCCTGGGCGTCAAACGGTAATATGCGTTAGATATAGTTTAACAAGCGTACTGAATTTTCTGATATAGGCCTTCTTTTTATCTTCTTTATCTATCTTATTAGATAGACTTAAGACCTGTGGAGCCTTTTGGAAACATAAAATAGGAAACATTACTTATCAAAAAAGGAAAAATTGGAAACAAGGTATAGCTACTGATGACTCTGAAAATATGCATTGATCACCATAGGGCAGATAAGTCTTTGTCCGCTAACTCTAAAGTATCATCATCCTTGTGTATATTGATGCAACTGTTTATTAAAAAGAAAAGCATTAGCCTTCTAAGATTTTAAAAAGTGAAGTTTTGATGTTGCTGCAAAGTTTTGGACTGTATTATTTGGTGCTATATATTTCATTCTTTACACATATGATGTCAAAGTCTTTATATGCGAGTCACACTTAAAATTGGAGGACATTTTATGTTCGTAACTAGTATTGATAAATTTGTGGTTCCTATATGCCATAGATAAAATGTGGAAATGTTATATCTTAGAATGCATGAATTATTGGAGGAATGAACACATAAATGTTACATTGACAGGTACTTGCAAGATTCAATCTAAGACCTGAACTTGCTTTGCTACATAAATGATAAATGTAAAGGTGGAATTAACCATTTACGAGGATTGCCATTGACAACTATCGTAAAAAAGAGTTAGTGAAAGAGATTTGGATTTTGAAATGAGCCTATAGCATAACAGACACCATCCAAACTGTAAAATCCTCTGTGTAAGAGGAAAGATCCTATTTGGAATCATGTAATGAATAAAAATAGCTGCTGTATGTTAATAATTCTAAGTAGTAATTGTGACTTTAGCTTATCCTGAGAAAATTAAAATTGCCAGCGATGACTTTAACTTTCAGTGGTGAATTTTCTGGCTTGCTAATAATTGGCTTGTATATGCAGAGGGTATGTACATGATGGAAGTCGATCGAGTTTTGAGACCTGGTGGCTACTGGATACTGTCTGGTCCTCCACTTAATTGGAAGACCTATCACAGAGTCTGGAACAGGACAATTGCGGATGTGAAAGCTGAGCAAAAGAGGATTGAAGATTTTGCCGAGCTTCTTTGCTGGGAGAAGAAATATGAAAAAGGTGATGTAGCTATATGGAGGAAAAAAATAAATGGAAAATCATGCAGCAGAAGGAAATCTGCCAACATATGTCAAACAAAGGATACTGATAATGTCTGGTGAGTTAATATAGCCCTACTTGTCAACTTACTTTTATTTGTACTCCAGAGACCCTCTTCACTTGTCACCATAAATATTGAATGCTAGATTGGTCCCATTATGTAAGTACTAATTTGTGTTTATCTTTCTACTTTGTATAAAATGGTGATTTAGGTATAAAAAAATGGACGCATGCATAACCCCCTACCCTGACGTCCAGAGTTCTGATGAAGTAGCTGGAGGGGAGTTGAAGAAGTTTCCAGCTAGGCTTTTTGCAGTTCCGCCACGTGTAGCCAATGAAATGGTTCCTGGGGTGACAATTGAGTCTTATCAAGAGGATAATAAGCTTTGGAAGAAACACGTCGCTTCTTACAAGAGGATCGTTAGCCTACTTGGCACCACAAGATACCACAACATAATGGACATGAATGCCGGACTTGGAGGATTTGCTGCAGCACTAGACTCTCCTAAACTGTGGGTGATGAATGTTGTGCCAACTATTGCTGAAAACACCCTTGGTGTCGTATATGAGAGGGGGTTGATTGGCATATACCATGATTGGTACGTAGCGCTAATGGTTTCTTATCAACTAATTCTTTTTGCAAATGGAAAAGAATTTTGCTGGTTTACTTAGGTGGGCATTCAACCTATCCGCCTAACCCAATTTTCAATAACTCGAAAAACTTTCTTCCCTTTTGTTTACTGAAAACCTATAGGATATTAGGATTGAAATGAAACATTCACAATCTACTGTTACTTGCATGTTTGAATGGAGATCGTTTGTCTATTGTCATTAACAATCTACTGTTACTTGCATGTTTGAATGGAGATCCTCTGTCTATTGTCATTCTTCTGTTGCTGTTTTACACTGTTAGTCGAGAATATTGTCCTGAAACTTGGATTAATTTTGATTTTCTTCTCCTTTCAGGTGTGAGGGCTTCTCTACCTACCCGAGAACATATGATCTCCTTCATGCTAATCGCTTGTTCACTTTGTACCAGGACAAGTAAGCGTTCTTAAACTCTTCTTTAAAGAAACGGATCTATGCTCTGATTCCTATATATTTGATAGGGATCTATCGCTATCTATTAAAATCGGATATATATCTGTAGAAGAGATAAAAATTTAAAAAGGGATATACTGATTCTGAAAGCTATATGACTGTAAACAGGTGTGAATTTGAAGATATTCTTCTAGAAATGGACCGTGTTCTGCGGCCTGAAGGGTCGGTCATTCTTCGAGATGGAGTTGAAGTATTGAACAAGGTTAGGAAAATTGCAGCAGGACTGAGATGGGAAACTAAATTAGTAGATCATGAAGATGGTCCCTTGGTACCTGAGAAAATATTTGTTGCTGTCAAACAATATCATGTTGAAGGTGATGACGACCAGAACACGCAGAACGATGAATGAATCGTGCCAACATTGGATAAACCCGTCAATTTAAAGTGGAAGGTAAGATATCCAGGCAAAGACATGAAGGGTTTTTTCTCAAAGATGGCAATAGAGCAATAGTGCAAGTTCTCATGTAGAGCAATTTTAGCTATTTTTTCCCTTTGATGTGTGATTTTGGAGATGTGGTGAAAAGCAAAGATCCCTTTCTCCAAATAATGAAGCAAAGCAAGATATCAATAGTGATATCTTTCTTTTAGAGCATCTTGTTTAGTTTTTTCCTGTAGCTACAAAATTGAATACTGCAACATTTGTAACCTTATTTTTATCACGGCAATTTAATTTATTTAAACTTTTAGTCGCAAAATGTATACAAAATAGATATATGGCCATTCCTTGTTAGGGCTGGGCATATATCGGGTAAAATCGATAACCCAATCGAAAAAAGCTTATTGGATTATCGGGTTAACGGTTCGGTAATGGTTTTGTGTTGTTTTACTATTAGGTTATCGATTCGGGTTTCGGTTTGCGCAATTTCATTAACGGTTTAACTGATAACCTAATAAACTTAATAAAAAACGATTTTACCCTTGGTATATAAATTTTCCAGCTCTTCTCAACACATGGAGAAATAATGTTGTAAGGTTTATCATATTCTTTTAGAGGGTCACCCGGTTCGGTTATCGGTTTCGCATATTTATAAATCGATAACCGATATGGCAAACCAATAACACTCATAACCGAATCGACTATACCCACCCCTATTCGTTGCGGGCATTTCTAGTATATTTAATAAGAAAATCTTCTGCAGAGCACATAAAAGCAGCAATGCGTGTTTCCAGATTTAACCAAAAATAAATAAATAATCAGAAGTTCATATGGTTTATTGAGCTTTTCTATCTTGTACACATTAATAAGTATTCTTGTCAAATCTAGAATCATTAGTATCTACATCCATTTGTGATAAAAGCAATTATTCAGACTGAAATATTGATGCCGCTTCAATTGAACTTTTTCAGGAAGGATTAGTTCAGTACTTGCACGATAGCTTAAAGGTTCGAGAAACAAAAAAAGGAAGAAGTCGCAATAACAATAACCCAGTGAAATCCCATTAAGTGAGATTCGGGGAAGGTGTACGCAGACCGTACTCTATATCAGAAGGAGTAGAAAGGTCGATTCCGGGAGATCTTCGGCTCAAAAGGCGAACAAAGATAATAGATCCTTACCAATAACAACAACCACTTGTAAAAGACGGAAAATAAGTGGAAAGACAATAACAAAAAAAAGTTACTAGTAACACAATACTATAAAAAGGGAAAATTAATGTGATCACAACATACGCCATGTTATGTCTCTGATGGTCGGAGAAAGTACTTATATAAATAAAAGGGAATATGGGAATTATATTAGGGTTCAGCTATCACGTGCAATAGAGACTACACGTGTAGTGTGCACTAATAAGTTGGGCTGAGTAAGAAGATCAACGATGGAGATAAGGCCCACGTAAGTGGTTATTAGAGGACGATCCATATTAGTTCATTAGCTCCAATATAACAGAATTGGCCCAAGTTAGTTGGGTATGTTTTGACCGGTAATTCTCTTCTCTAACCAACTTCTCAATCCTTCTATCTTCTTCTTTCTTCTCTCTTCAATCCAAATTCTATTAAAATTAATTCAACTTCATTTCCATTACAGGTATATTGCAAAGATCGAGAGTTCATTTCCATTTTCAATTTCGATTGAAATCGTTTAATAGTTATAATTGAATTTAAGTAATTAATAAAATTCCCCATTCTCCTCATATTCGATTCTCAATTTCATAAGAGTATTACATATTAGGACAAAACACTATCAGACTAGCCTCACCCTCGGTATAAAGAAGAAAAATGTTCGACCACTCCTACCCTCAACCCTAATGCTCGACCTCCACACCTTCCTATCAAGAGCTATGTCCTCAGAGATCTGAAGTCTCGCTATGTCCTGCGTGATCAGCTCGCTCCAATACTTCTTAGACCCCCCTCTACCTCTTCTTACGCTTGCAAAGTCAACTGGTCACACCTCCTGACCGGGACTTCAAGGCTTCTCCTTTGCACATGCCCAAACCATCTAAGCCTCGCTTCTCTCATCTTGTCGTCCAAGGGAGACACGCCCACCTTCTCCCGAATAACCTCATTCTTAATCCTATCCAGCCTAGTGTACCTGCACATCCATCTAAACATCCTTATTTTTGCTACTTCCAATCTCTGGATATGCGACTTTTTGACTGGCCAACACTCAACCCCATACAACATGCCCGGTCTAACCACCACTCTATAGACTTACCTTTAATTTTTGGTGGCACATTCTTTTCACATGTAAATACCTAATTTTTGCATGCTTTTAATACTAGTATTTGGATGATTTTAATTGTTTGTGCATTTTTATTTGCATTCCTTATTAAAAATACCAAAAATATTTTTTATCTTTTATTTGTATATTTTAGTTTTGTATCTTTAAATTATAAACCAAGAAGATTTTTTCTTTTACTTGTATGCTTTGCTTTAGGACTAAATAAAATAATTAGGGGTTAAGAGTTTGGGCTATTGTATTTTTTATTAAAATTGAGCTAGATTGGCCCAAAACTTGAGCCCAATTTGGCCAGCCTGGTCCAATAAATGGCCTACCAAGACCTGGTCCAAAACGACGTAGTTTCATCAAGTAAAACTAAGACTCCATCCTACCCGTCCATTCCCACTTGATCCAACGGCTCAATATCAATCTCCCACCCAGGTATTTAAACCCCTAAATCCCCCAAATTTTCGCCCTATTTCCCTTATCCCCCTTCTTCTTCTTCTCTCTTCTAACTCTCTCCTTCCTTCCTCAAGACCTAGCCGCCGCCGCCTCTCTCCATGGCGGCCCCACCTCCTACCGCCGTCCAAACACCCTCAAAATTTCACCATTCCATCATCTCCCTCTCCTCTCTCTATATCTCCAAACCAAATCCTTCAAACCCCCCTCAAACTCCACGAATTTTAGATCTAAGAAACCTTAGCCGCCACTATTTTCCTCAAATTCGTGAAGTTACGGCCACCACCACACCACAATACTTACATCAATGGGTAGGGCTCTTCAAGACTTACCTATTGATGTCAATTTCACCCCGAAAATCCGGCGATGGAATTCCGGCGACCACGCCGTCACCACCCGCCGCCTCTGCCGCGACCACCCAAGAGCACCAGTGCTTCTCCACTCTAGTTTCATCTCGACTTAAAAGCACTCGTTTCCTTCTAGCATGACGCCAAAACTTGTTTGTTTTGTCACCTGCTAAAGGAAACGTGCGCTTCAATGTCGGACAGTCACGACTCGTTGTCCACGGCAACTCCTTGTCGCTTGATTCGTCATCGAATTTCCTCGATTGGTATGAACCTTACTTTTTTTTTAAATTTAATTATCTATCTGATTTTTTGCTTTTGCGATTAGTGTTAGTTTTAAGGGTTTAATTTTTATTAGTGTTGTTGTTATGTATGTG